>WWET01002157.1:181701-211105 GCA_011038615.1 Limnodynastes dumerilii
AGACATGATGGGGATACTGGGGGGGGGGGCTGGAGAGACATTATGGGGATACTGAGTGGCTGCAGAGACATGATGGGGATACTGGGGGACTGCAGAGATATGATGCAGAACACTGGGGGGCTGGGGACACATGATGGAAATACTGGGAGGCTGCAGACACATGAAGGAGAATATTGGGAGACTGGAGACACATAAGGGGAGCACACACTGTACACACACACAAACTGGATAACTAAGGCTGTACTTCTATAGTATTATGGTTACAAATATTTTCTGTTTTTATGACACAAGGAGGCCTTTTTTAACTGCATTGTGGTTGCAAGAATGCTGCATTCTTTATACAGAGGTTGGAAGGAAGGATGCAGCCTGTATTGTATGGTGGCCTGTATGGTATAGTAGTCATTAGGATAATTTCTGTAAGGTATGTGTCCCTAAGATATATAGGGCTGGATCCAGACTTAGTTAAGTGCTTGAACTTAGTTACACCTGGGCTAAACCATGTTGATTTCAGGGGAAGTCAAGTTAATTGTATTTTTTGAATTCAGGGATATATCATTGAATTGCTTACTGCACACAGATACTGACCAGCTTTACTATCACACTGTTATTTAAAATTGGGATAGGAAACATCTCAACTCTAATACTGTTTGCAACAGATGAAATATGACTCCCCTGCAATCAACATGGTTTAGCCCAGGAGTAACTAAGTTCAAGCACTTAACTAGGTCTGAATCCAGCCCATAGTCTGTATTGTGTTGCAGTTTTTAGGATGAAATGGGAATTGTATAGTGGAGACTAGGATGCTTCCTGTATTGTATAGTAGTGGCTATGATTTGCTTTCTTTTATTGTGGTTACAAGATTGTGTTTTATATTTTGCTACTAGTTGCGTATATTTAAGAACCTAGGACCTGATTCAGAGATTGAAAATAAGAACTTAAAGTTACACCAGGAATATTATCATAACCATTAGTGAATCCATAAAGAATGTAGGGGGAGGGTATGTATACTCCCATTCCCCTCTACAAGGAAATATATGTAGAATGATCACCAATTTATATATTAAGCTGTGTCTTAATCAAAGTGCAGGTGATGAGATGATATTCATAACAAGCCTTATGTGTTGAACCAGTTGGCCATAAAAATAAGGAGTGAAAATGCAAAAGGGCAATATGTATCTAAATAATTCGGCAACCCCATGCTGCCATGTGAATCCTAAATAAATTGTATAATTTCTCATACTCAGTATCTAAAGTGCAAACAACATATGTGTAAACAAACATACCCTAAAAATTCTACTATGTACCTAATATTTATTAATACGTAATCAATGTAATACAAAGTGTACCCCTAAACAGTTAAATTATGTCTAAAAACAACTAAAAACATAAATACTACATACACCAACCTCTATAGGAACCATTTCAATTCAAACACATTGTTTAAGCCCCCTGGTGTTAACGTATTGTTCCTGAAGATCAACTCCATTTCTTTTTTAGCTAATCTACTCTTTCTGTTCGAGGTTCTCCAATCTTGTTCAATCTTCTTGATCTCTATGATTTTCTTGATGGCACTAATCTTTCCTTGGTGGGCCTCCTTGAAGTATGCTGAGAGGGGGTGATTGATGTTGCCCTTCGTGATATTTCTAAGGTGCTCCCCCCACCTTTCTCTTAATTTACGGATAGTCCTCCCTATATATGTGAGGGAGCATTCACACTCCACCATGTATACGCAATTCATTGAATTACAAGTCATAAATTCTTGTATTCTTTGTTCCCTCCTTGTATTTTGAATTCAGTAATTTTAGATTTATCACTCTTCACCATTTTGCATATAATATCCACTCCTTTATTCTTCTCGATCGAGACACTTTTAACCAGCATATTCCTTAGGTTCTGTGCCTTCCTATATATGAATTTGGGGTTTTCCGGGATCATCTCTCTTAAATTTTAATCATTCCTCAACAGTTCCCAGTAGTTCTTTATAATTCTTTCTTTCTCCTTTCTCCTTATAGGTTTGATTAAATTGGGTTATAAACTCATTGTTATAAACAATGAGCCTACCTCTTTCTTTTTCTTTTTCTCTTTTTGTTTTCCTTCAATAGCTCTTTCCTTCGTCTTTTATCTATCTTTCTTTTGGCCTTCTTAATTGTTTCTACACTGTCCCCTTTTCTTATGAATTGTTTCTCTAAATCTTTACTCTGCAACTCAAAGGTTTCCTCCTTCGTACAGTTTCTTTCAATCCTTGTCAATTGCTGGTGGGGATGGTACTTAGCTACCTAGGATGATGATTCTATTGGAATAAACGAGTTAGCATCTGTCTTCATTTTTAAAGGCCCCCCTCGTTTTTAATCATGAGGTCCAATAATTCAACCTTTTAATTACTTATATTAAAGGTCAGATGTATATTGGGTCAGATGAATTTTACTCAAATGCCAACAGGGCCTTAACTAGGGGTGTGTGATATTGGTAGCTGCCGGCGTAAGGCTTGAAGGGGTGCAGGTAAGTTAATATTTAAGTTTAAATTGGTTTGGAATTGAGGGTCAAGTGGTGGCATTTTTTTCTTTTTGCCCCTGGCACTAAAATCTCTAGTTATAACTCTGAATGCAAATGCATCATCAAGTATACATGACTTGTTTGTTGTGCTTGTAGGGTCATATTTAGAAGAATCTGGGGAATACATTGTAGATCATTATTTTACACGTCAGAGCTAGAATGTTTATATAGTAATTGTTCATGTTGATGTAATTTGTATTGTCTATAGCTTTTTATTAATTAACTTTAAGAACATAAACATAGAAGGTTATTGTAAATATATATCAAAAGCAAAAATGAAATTGAGAACAAATCCAGGTAGCGCTAAATGATAATATCATGTATAAATTTATTAAAATATATAAAATACACAGAATATAAAAAAAACTGATCATAGGACTTCAAAAGAGTACAATGTAAACAGTATAGCAGTGTTCTCCCCAGAAAATTTTGCCAGCCGGGTGGTAGTAAATAACAGATAGGTGGGAGCAGTCTAACACTTTGCAATAATAATACTTGACGGAATCCAGACATATGTTCCCACTGTGAAATGCCTCGTGATCTACTGGCGGAAGCAATGAGACAGGGCTGTCATGTGTCTCCAGCCATCCAATATTTTCCCCCTTACTTCTCTGTGTGCGAATGATGCTGGCATGACCTTAGGTCATGTCAGTGTCACACTAAAGGAAGCTGCAGGTTTACTTCTATACAGAGATTTTGCTGCTTCTGCTTGACGTGCAGCAGTGTAAAAAAAAACCTTTATGGCTTATTGGAGCACAACCAGGACTGAAAGCTGGAGATCATAATCAACGATTTTGTGAGGTCTGGCCGGGTGGTAAGCTAAAATTGGCGGGTGGAGCACCCGGCTAAAATGCCCTGGGGAGAACACTGGTATAGTAAAACAGTACAATGTAAACAGATTATTGGAATATTATGACTAATTTCATTTTGAACCATATAAAATATAATCAAAGACTGGTTATAAGTTGGAGTGACAATCAGGCCTCAATTGCTACTCATTTAGAACCTAAACCACAAGGTCCTCAACATGTATCAAGATAAAAACAATGAATACCAGGATATAAGAGAGGAATGGTGTTCACTGACACAGAATATTATCTATAAAAAGATCTGAATCCGTAGGCATGAATGAGGATAGTCAAGGGGCCAAGTTCAATCACAGTGGGTGCAAAATAATGCAATGATCACACGTATAATATCCACATAGAAAGTGTGCCCATGTGGCAGTTCAAAAGGCAGTGACCCAGAGAGAGTGGTAATGGTTGTAGCATAACCAATGGTAATTGTGGTGGTCCCCAGCTACGTCAGGTTATGATAACTAAATAGTTAAACATCTGGGTTGTATAGAATTCCAATTAGGATATACTGATGTCAAAAATTGTAGTAAAGAATCCAAGTAAATTGTAGCTGGAACTCCAGAAAAGTGGCAAACAGTGATTAGGCAAGTGTGGTTATTAAGGACACACAGTCTATGGGCACACTGGCCACAATGGGTTACTCACACATGTGCTGAGGTGCACTTGCGGTGTAAATATGTCTGTCTGTTCATTTTCACCAAACACATAATGGGGATTCTTCATCTTTGAAAATTATGGGGATTGAACAAAGCCCATGGGGGTAATAGATTCAGATGGTTGCGAGAATCCTTCTGGATACAACAGATGTCTTCTATGACTCCAGAGGGATTCAACGACATGATCGATTTGGACTTTGGTTGACTGTGGCTGTACTTTTCTACCTCTCCCCTTCTTTTTTGGGTTATATTTATTTTTTATTATTATCATATTATATTGTTGTTTATATACCCCCTTCCCCCTTATATACATGATTATACCAAGACTATATATGTCGGTATAATAATCTTTTCACTTATAGTATTTATTCAGTTTAATATATTTATATAATATTTACTGCATAATTGATATTGTATTTATGATTTTCACATCTAATTGATGTTTTTTTTTCTAATTTCTGTGAATATTCGAATTTCTGCAAATATTTATAAGCACTTATTTTAATTTTTATTGAAATATGTATTTATGTAAATTCTTATGATGTACACCCACAGCTATTGCTAAAATGGTTTGGACCTACCACACTCCTATTTGGTGGTTACCAGTACACAGTATATGCAATTGCTCCTTATCGTTTCATTTTTATTTATTTAATTAATATTTTAAATTTTTTATTTCATTTCTATGTATTTTTTTTTATTAGATTATTTTCTTCACCCTTTTTTCTTTATTCAATAAATATTCATTATTATTTTTCTGTATTTTTCATTATTCTCCATATATATTTTTCATTGTTTTAATATGGATCTTCTAAGCGATGTTATCTAATTGTAAGGTTTGTGACTGCTCTCCAGCTGAGCACTAATTAATTAGCTGATGCAGGAGTTAAATAGGGGCGGACCCTATTTGCCTTGGTCCAGGCATTTACACCGCAAGTGCACTTCAGTACATGGGTGAGTAACCCATTGTGGCCAGTGTGCCTATAGACTGTGTGTCCTTAATAACCACACTTGCCTAATTACCGTTTGCCGCTTTTCTGGCAGCGCAGCAGCACTGCCCAAATACTCCAGTGTGACTCTCGCAATGAAGCTAGCTCAGCTGCACAGTGATTAGCAAGATGTTCCCCAATGCTGGCTGCAACTCACACACACACACACTGGGGAACTTCCTCACACAGTGTGTCATGTGACCTCCCCTGACTGCTGGCAGGAAATACTCATGCCTCTATGTGGCGGAGGGACTCAACACTGGAGTTCAAGTTGAGGTAGGGGTGTCTCAGTATGGCTGCCTCGTACTTCCTCACTTATAGTAATGTTAGGTCATGATCAGCCAGGTGCTTGTTCAAACACAAGGAACAGTTGGGATGTAATTCCCACTCTTTACTTTACTTTACAATGTGCAATTGTGACTATGGAAGAGAGATGTAGTTGCTTAGAGGGAAGTGCTATCTATGCCCTCTGAAATTGACCATGCCCACATGTAATTTGCCACCCGCACAACACTGGAGACACCCATGCATTAGTGGTCACTGCCACTTCAATGGGCCCGTGATAATTCTTAGCCCCAGGCCCACGTGGCCCTTAATCTGGCGCTGCTGACAGTATATCCTAATTGGAATTCTATACAGCCCAGATGTTTAACTATTTAGTTATCATAACCTGACATGGGGACCACCACAATTACCATTGGTTATACTACAACCATTACCACTCTCTCTGGGTCACTGCCTTTTGAGCTGCCACATGGTCATGTGGATATAACATGTGTGATCATCGCATTATTTTGCACCCACTGTGATTGAACTTGGCCCCTTGGCTATCCTCATTCATACCTACGGATTCAGATCTTTTTATAGATAATATTCTGTGTCAGTGAACACCATTCCTCTCTAATATCCTGGTATTCATTGTTTTTATCTTGTTACATGTTGAGGACCTTGTGGTTGAGGTTCTAAATGAGTAGCAATTGAGGCCTGATTGTCACTCCAACTTATAACCAGTCTTTGATTATATTTTATATGGTTCAAAATGAAATTAGTCATAATATTCCAATAATCTGTTTACATTGTACTGTTTTACTATACCAGTGTTCTCCCCAGGGCATTTTAGCCGGGTGCTCCACCCGCCAATTTTAGCTTACCACCCGGCCAGACCTCACAAAATCGTTGATTATGATCTCCAGCTTTCAGTCCTGGTTGTGCTCCAATAAGCCATAAAGGTTTTTTTTTACACTGCTGCACGTCAAGCAGAAGCAGCAAAATCTCTGTATAGAAGTAAACCTGCAGCTTCCTTTAGTGTGACACTGACATGACCTAAGGTCATGCCAGCATCATTCGCACACAGAGAAGTAAGGGGGAAAATATTGGATGGCTGGAGACACATGACAGCCCTGTCTCATTGCTTCCGCCAGTAGATCACGAGGCATTTCACAGTGGGAACATATGTCTGGATTCCGTCAAGTATTATTATTGCAAAGTGTTAGACTGCTCCCACCTATCTGTTATTTACTACCACCCGGCTGGCAAAATTTTCTGGGGAGAACACTGCTATACTGTTTACATTGTACTCTTTTGAAGTCCTATGATCAGTTTTTTTTATATTCTGTGTATTTTATATATTTTAATAAATTTATACATGATATTATCATTTAGCGCTACCTGGATTTGTTCTCAATTTCATTTTTGCTTTTGATTAGATTGGGCCGATTCTGATCCTTAGTATTGCGCTCTAATGTAATATCTAGGTCCTCTGATTAGTACAGTTCCCCGTTTATTCTGTTATTACATACAGATAAGGTAATAAGACAATAAGGCACCTGTCTTCTGACAGAAAACCTTGAAAGGGTTACCAGTGTTCCTTTCTCTGCGGCAGGTAATTCTGCTTCAACTCCAAATATAGAAGAGAAAATTATATTAAAATATAGTTATATAGACAAATGTAAGAATATCTAAACTACATTTCTAACATTTGCCTACCAGAGTGTTTACACATAATGGACTGGATCCAGACTAAAGTAAGTGCTTGAAATTAGTTACTCCTGGGCTAAATCATGTTGATTGCAGGGGAGTCATATTTCATCTGTTGTAAACAGTATTAGAGTACTAGAGGTGATGTTTCCTATCCCAAATCTAAATAACAGTGTAATAGTAAAGCTGGTCAGTATCTGTGTGCAGTAAGCAATTCAAAGATATATCCCTGCATGCAAAGATAACAATTAACTTGACTCCCCCCGCAATCAACATGGTTTAGCCCAGGATTAACTAAATTCAAGCACTTAAGTCTGGACTTAAGCACTTAAGCCCAATGGACATTTCTCTCCTTCTAGTCTTTGTTTGCTTGTTAGCTCATGACCTACAATAAATGTTATTAGTGATAATTCTATTTCATAAATGATCATAAATTACTATAGCAATAACATTTATATGTAATTCTACTTAATAAAATTGTCTTGAGTTTTCTTTACTGGAAGACCAAAATCTTAATCCATGATCGCATTGACTTAGATAGATAGATAGATAGATAGATAGATAGATAGATAGATAGATAGATAGATAGATAGATGTTGTAGAGAGGGTTATCCACTCAAAAAATTGAAATTCTGCCACCTGTAAGGTAAAATGGCAATTTGGAACCAACATGTTAACACTTCAAGGCATACCAGCAATAGAACTTTAAAGAGATTACTTTACCACAATACATATAGCCTGATCAATGATTTTTTTCATGCCAAACTCACAATACTGGCCACAATCTGTAACCAATAGACTGCATGTGTATAAGGTACAGATCATTAAGTCATTAATTTTTACCTTTTTTTCTCAAAAAGATTTAAAATTTTATTATTTTACTATATTTCTTTTACTTTATTGCCTTGAGTATTTTATAGTGATTGCGATATATTTTTATATTATACATTTCTTCACTTGAAGTGCCCAACTGTTACTCCCTGTTCTATTTATATATTGCTTATAGCATGATATTCTCTGAGGAAATCGCTATCAAAGCGGAGAAACGCGTAAGAGTGTGCCTCTTGGATAATATATTTATTATCCACCTGACTCTTTCAATCACTTTCTGGATTTGATGTGGAAATATCTATCTATATGTGGGATTCCATGTGTGGCTGATTAAAAGTGGACCAACGGCTCGGTATATATGGTCCTGGTCGAGACGTTGTGCCTGAGTGGCCTACTTGGCCAGCTATACTCTTCAAAATCCCCCTATAATGGAGTGGAAACGGATATACAGACTGTGCCTGATAACATCGAGGAACTTGCCCGGGACAACAATCGTTTAATGAGGCAGGCGGGTTTCCGCTAGCCCACGGGTCATATCCTGGAGCAGCCGACACATTGTTGGATCATCTAAAGAGCCAGAAGTCACTCATCTTTCCTACAAAGTGGGACGATTTCTATTTTGGAAATTCTTCTATGTATCGTGAGCAATATCTACTTTTTCTGAGACACGGAAGATAGATTGGAACTGTACTCACCATTTTTTCACTGGGAACAGTCTATCTGTTCAATATAATACAGTGCTTTTAGAAGGACACAGTTAATTGATTCCAGTCTCTTGTCGATACATTGTTGCCACTTCTAATTCTCGGTAGTTATATTGTTGTTGAACATTAACTGCTGAATAATATGAATTGTGTATGCTATTGTCAGGGGATATATGAGATATAAAAACTGATATTTGATATTTATATTTATGAAATATTTGGTTATCCAGGAAGGTTTATTTAACTTATATTTTTTTTTAATAAATTGTTTTAGTGGTAAGCGCTCTTGTTTATTTTTATTGTTTTGTGTGTAGAGTTGAGTCTCTCTATCAAGTAGCAGCTATACCACTAAATTTAATAGAGTGGGTATTGATTAGCGCCATTAGACATTTTTTTTGTCTTTATAGCATAATGGAACTTTTTTGTACAGCAGGTAGGTTTCCCCCTTCCACAGTAAGTAGAAGCACCTTAATAATTACAATTTTTTTTTTACAATATTTTAGTCTATATTTTCAATTTTGTGTCAATATTATCAAAGCTAACCTGGAAAATACATTCTTTAGTTCTGTAATGCATTTAAACCTCTGAAAATGTTATGTTAAATTTTAACTAAAACTAACTTAAATGAACTTCTTTCACTGTCCAGGGAAAACCTAGTCACATTATTTTACCAATTCAATGTAAAATTCTTTGGTAACAATAACTTTAGATTTTATGCAGAATACTGGGAATTGTCCTTTGAAGGCTTACATTGTTAATGCCTCCTAAGCTTACGAATGCACATATTTCATATGCTTGACTAGTCAAATATATATTGCTTCACAGTGGGATTCACCCATCTTGTCAATTCAATGAGTGAAGTCAAATATAAACTCAATGATGGTGTGTGAGACAGAGTCAGCAATATTTTGAAATTAAAACTAAGGATATCCAGGGTAGATTTTTTTCACAGCAATAAGAATTGTTCTTGTTAATGAGTAGGACTTAACTATATAGATTGCATTGTAAATGGAACATGGTGCAGTAACACTAAATTTCTAATTTGGTGTTACAACACCTTGTAAAACAGTTATTCATCCCTACTGAGAACTTTCTATTTACAGCTACTGAGTATTAAAAGAGGCTTAAAGTAATTGCTGTAAATTAGAAAAAAAAAAGTATTTTAAGGCCAAAAAAACCAAGCTGATATATCTCTTATCTTAGTTGCAAAAGTGGCTGAACATACAGATTGTGGGCCAATGTGTCCACTCCTTTAGCAGATGTTATGTAGTGAACATAGGACACACTCTGGCTTATTTCAGTCTAGCCAGTTTCCACCAGGGCCCAATTTTGTACTATGATGGGCCTCTTAGACACCATGAGCCCCATGTCCGAGCACTTGGAGAACAACTAGTACAGTAGTTCTGCCTCTTAGCTGTATTAGATACATGTGGGCTTAGATGTGTAACTTGTTAATATATATTATTATTCATAGTGCAGCCATGTTTCCCTTTGTTCCTCCTAAATTTCTGCACCAGCTCCGGGCTGGTATAAGTGATAGACAGAGAATAAATGGCCATTTACATATTTAAAACACAACTCTACACACCTGAAAGTCACTAAGCAGTCTAATTTAAGAATTGACATGTAATAAAACACACAGTATATACTACCCTATACTGACTCTGGGCTGTATCTAGACCTACGCATGGCTTTCGTATGTATAGCATCCTAGAAGTCCACACGGAAGAGGGGAGTGAATTCCCCTGTCACTCTTCTCTCTAGCCATAAGACTACCTTAAGGACTCCATACGGAGCTGCTGTTCACCGCCCCCAAATGCTATTCTGAAAGCAAAACGCCACCTCCATAGTGGGGTTTAACCATGCAGAATGTATGTAACGCCCCCAAGTACAGATCTCCATGCACAAAGAAGAGAGTTCCATGCACTTGGAGATCCACTTTGTAACATCTGGCTCAAGCATGCGCAGGTGTCACTTGGACTTACACAAGCAGTTTACCAAAGTCCCCTTGCTTTATTAAGTCTGAATCCGACTTTTATAAAATGAGGACACATCAGAAGTCTGGATAGTACAGAGAATGATTAGCATGCCCTCACTGTACTATCTGCATACATCTCCCATCCTACTAGCATAACCAAGTGCCCCGTCCCTTCCGCTATTGGAAAGCCTATGAATACCAGGCCTTATCTGTGTGGAGTTTGTATGTTCTTCCTGTGTTTGCATGTGTTTACTTTGGGTTCCCTCTTCTTTCCTAATGATTACACGCTCGACTGTGCTTTGGAAGTCACTAGCAACGTGTAAGGGTTTCTTCCTATCAGTGACCTCTATTTCAAATATGCCCTGTTTATCATAGATTCTCTTGCTTTAATGAATTATTGTTTACTAAAATTCTGTAATTTCTGTAAATTCTGTCATTTCTCTCTCTAGAGCAGAAACAGGCAACTTTTCACTTTAGGTTTTGTGATAATACAACTCCCAGCCTGCTACAACAGCATAGCTAATACATGGAAAAGCGTTATGTGACTTGTAGTTTTACATCACCTGGAATGCCACAGGTTGCCTATATCAGCTCTAAACAATGATAAACTGAGTATTGTATTTTTCCCAATCTCCAATCCAAATCACCACTCTAAACCCTAATTTAGACTTTGTTATGCTCTTTACACTTTATTGATTCCAATCACCACAACTATAACTATAACTATAACTGACACACGCACACACACACACACACACACACACACACACACCACATGCTTATGCAAGGCACCTGTAGTGAAGCAGTAACCTGCTGATTATGCTATTTAACTCTGCCAGACGACAGGTCCCCCCAGTACAGCCTGTGGTGTTAGATGACAGCTGAAGGGGTACCCTGCCAACACAGTTAGTTAATGAATCATTGCTCAGATGACAGTGATCAGTTATTCTAGCAAGTCATCAAACTGAATTATCGATCCATCACTTAAACAAGTGGTGAGAAGCTGATGAATCATTAATTAACTCAGTTGGTCAGCCAGCTGTTCCATTGCCAAATGCCCTGAAAACTCACATTTACACTGAAGCATATTAGCCCTTCTATTTCCATTTCTGTGTCCCTTACTTACCCTCCTTATCATTCTCCATCTTTATCCAAATCCTTTGTTAATGCATTCAGTTTATGCTTTTGTGTTCATCTCAAGTGAACCCTCACAAGCAAGTTCCTCTCTTCTATTTTTTCTTCTAAATCATTTTGTAATCTCAGAAATGTAGTTATATCAATTTAGTTGTTCATATTAGTTCTCTTGCTGCTTATGCTTTCTGCTTGAGTTGTAGTTTTTATTATATCTTATTAGTACATAGTGTTGTTGAGGTTTATTAAGTCATCTACCCTTTATCTACTATGAAAAGACATTAGAAAGATAGAATCTGATGATTAATCTGGGTCTTAAAATTTCGTTATTAGTTCTAGTATTCAAATAAAAAAAGTTATCTTTCCGTTCTTTATTATGTGGTGGTCTTGGAATAAACATATAATTAATTAACACCTTCTGTCAATTACGATTTAATGAAACTTTTTAAAGCAGTCATATGACTTAACACTGAGAGAATTATAAATTAAAATAGTAATTCAATATAATATGCTGTAAAATACTTCTGGTTCTCTTATTGCTCATTTTCTTATTTTTTATTTCTTGTCTTTTAACTGGCATATCAACAAATGTCACTGCAAACAGCCCATTCTTTTGTATCTACTGTAGATCCACACTGCAAAGGGCAGATAAATCTTTCTAAGTTACATTTTCCATAAAAAATTATATTGCATTTATCTTATTTTTTAATATTAAAATTCCATACCACGTTCCTCATTCCACATTGCATGGAAATTATTTATAAATAGATTAGTGGTTGAGATTGCGTCAATTCAGTTATATGGTAAAGTATACCATGCAGTGCTCCTAAGGCAACAATCTACTGTAAAATAGGCAAAATTGATAAAAAAAAATGACAATACATGTATGTATTGTGCAAAACGCAACAGGATTTCTTTTTGTTAAAATTAATTTTACCAGATGGCAGATTGCCTGACATTGGTTGGGCATCTCAAACTACTGAAATAGAATTTTGCTTGACAGCTCTGTTATAAGACTTATTAATGATAACCAGTTTCACTCCTGGTGGTGTAATATTAGTTTGAAAGCTGCCAACTTTCTGTTTATTTTCATTGAATTGAATTTGGTTTTGTTGAACTTATTTTTAATACATATATTATTTTTCTAAAAAGTAGATGTTAAGTAAAAAGAATTTATACATTTTATAGTTCTATTTAATAGATAAAAAAAATAGGATATAGAATTAAATGTTTATATTTACTAGTATTTTTCGCAGTAGTACTTGCCCATAAATTATCATAGAAACATAGAAAGTGATGGCAGATAAGAGCCACATGGCCCATCCAGTCTGCACAGTTGTTTATTTAAAACTATACTGACCCTAGTCCCTAATTACCCTTAATTTAGTTTGAGATTTAGGATATCCTTATATTTATCCCAAGCATGTTTAAATTGTTCTACTGTGTTAGCCTCAAGCACCTCAGGTTGGAGGCTATTCCACTTAGCTATCACCCATTCAGTGAAGTACATTTCCTTTGAATCTACCAGCCTCCAGTTTATATTCATGCCCTCGTGTTCTATTACACCTCTTCCTTTGAAAAATGCCACCCTCCTCTAGCCGTTCACAACCCTTGATATATTTGAAAGCTGCTATCATATCCCCCCTCTACCTTCTTTGCTCCAAGCTATACATGTTTAGTTCCTCTAGTCTAGCCTTTTTCGGTATGATTTGTGACATAGGCCATGGACCTGTGCCACAGTGCTTTTGCCGCGCTTTTGTCTGGTAGTTAATAATTGCCGTCGATGTTAATCGATTTTTCAA
Source organism: Limnodynastes dumerilii (assembly GCA_011038615.1). Lineage (NCBI taxonomy): Eukaryota > Metazoa > Chordata > Amphibia > Anura > Limnodynastidae > Limnodynastes > Limnodynastes dumerilii. The sequence continues at coordinate 195,180 of WWET01002157.1, forward strand.
TGGTTAAATCGCCATGCTTTTATGTTTATAAGCACGGCGATTGTCCATTAAAAAATCAACAAGAATCCTTCTAACCCATATCATGTTGACGCAGATAGTACTATAAGGCACAGCATGGCCATGTGTTTGTGGCCATGCTGTGCCTTATAGTACTTTAAGCATCAGCCTGAAAAGGGTCAGAATGATGCTTAGCTATATGCTATGTGTTGTAAAAATAAATCACACCCTAAACACACATAATGTACATTTTAAAACATTAAATATATATAAAAAATGCAATGTAAATAATGTGTCCCCCTTTGTGATTTTCACTATAATGGTGGCCAGTCATTAAAAAATCCCCTCTGTGTTATGTAGGGTGTAATTTAAAAAATGAATAAAGTGTAGTATAGAATCACCGTTTTGCAGTCATCTATCTTGGGATGTCTTGCTAGAAGATCCTGACATCTTGCATGATGATCGGTACATATTGATAGAAGTTCTGGTCCTGTTGCTTGAAGCACCGGTCCACTTGTTTGAAGATGTGGATCAGTTAATTGCAGTTCATCAGTCTTCTATTCTGTCTCTTGACTCCACTGTGTCTGTCATCTTGCATCTTGCGTGTTTATTCCACTGTATATTTCCTTTTCCAGTGTGTAGTACCGCTGTGTTTGTTATCCTCTAAGCGTGTTTATTCTACTGTATATTTCATATTACAGTGTGTTGTTGCTGCTGTGTTTGTCATCCTTTCAGTTTGCTGTTTGCTGTACTGTTTACCTTGCAGTGTGCTAGCCCCAGGTTCTGGGTCCCTGTGCTAGTTTCATTTGTATATTGCATCTCATCCTATGTGTTCTCTCCAGGGGTTTTCCATCTCCACCGTGCCCACCATCTGTGTGTAGTGTGTGGTGTGAGTCAGTCCTTCGGACTCTGTCCACGGTGCGCTTATTACAACATTGTAGCAACCTCCTGCTGTCTCCTATACACCTGCTGTCTCTTGCTATTATCATCCTGCAGTTACTCAGGTGTACGCTGGAGTTATGTTAGTTATCTCATCCACTGTTGTGGACCCTGTTTAACTGTTGCATTTTACCCAGAAGTTATCTGCCCTGTATATTGTGTGTGGGTTTCAGCTTGCTGCCCATCACATTTATATTATGAAAAACATATGTCAATGATGTTGACATGTGTTTTCAGCTAAAGTGTGTGTCGCTTTCAATGAAGCAATTTTTTTATAGCGATTTCAGGACTGGACGCGATTGTCTCAAAATGCCTATAGTAAATCCTGCAATTGCTATGTCTTCCATTGTAAACATCGGGACTGCAATGTTAGAGTGATGTTTGCAGTGTCGATTTTGCTAAAGGCTAAAGTCTTTGCCTTTAGTGAATGCAGGGATGTCATAATCGCCCCAAAAGTCCCGAGACTTTGGCTATTTTTAGAAAAATCGACTTTAGTAAATGAGGCCCTAGGTGAGGGCGTACCAACGATCTATAAAGGGGCATTACTACCTCTCTCATTCTGCTACTAATTCCTCTCCCTTTGAAACCAAGCATTTGTCTTGTCTTTCTCATTGCTTTGTTACATTGCTTGGCTACCTTTAAGTCACATGAAATAATGACTCCTAGATCCCTTTCTTCCTCAGTAGTTTCTAATGGAGTATCATTATTGATATACTGAGCTTTTGGATTTTGTGCCCCAAGTGCATGATTTTGCTCTATTTGGCATAAAACTGCAGTTGCCACACTATTGAACATTCCTCCAGTCTACCTAGATCATCCCTCATTTTCCTATACCTCCTGGCATGTCTACCCTGTTACATATCTTTGTGTCATCTGAAAAAAGGCATATTTTCCCCTCGATACCACAGACCATATCACCTATAAAGATATTAAATAGTACTGGTCCAAGTACAGAACCCTGGGGTACTCCACTGGTTACCTTACTATCCCCAGAAGGGATTCCATTTACTACAAGCCTCTGTTGTCTATCCTGTAACCAAGATCGTATCCATGCAACTATCTTTAAGTCCAATCCCAAAGTTTTCTAGCTTATTTAACAGTCTGCGATGTGGCACAGTGTCAAAAGTCTTGCTAAAATCTAGACACGCTATGTCTACAGCTCCCCCTTTATCTAATACTTTACTGACCCGATTTGTTTGACATGATCTTCCCCCAGTGAATCCATGCTGCTTGGGATCCTGTAAGTTACTGGATTTAAGATACTGTACAATTTGTTCCTTTAACAGTGTTTCCATCAATTTCCCTACTACTGATGTGAGACTCACTGGTCGGTAGTTTTATGCTTCTTCCCTACTTTCACTTTTATGCAAAGGGAAGATATTTGCTATTTTCTAGTCCTCTGGAATCACCCCAGTTATTACTGATTGAATAATTCAGTTAATGGTTTTGCCAGCACCCCTCTAAGCTCTTGTAGTATCCTTTATCACTGCTATCATTATTTAAAAAAAATGTGATTCTGATTTTAATGGTTTATTTAAAAATTATTATTATTTTTTTATAATAATCATGCTCAGTTTGGTTTTCATCTCATGTAACATGTATTATTCATTATGACCATATGTAGTATTTTTCTTATCCTATTTATGGATTAACCTTCCCAGCAATTAAACAGTGGTTGTTGAAAATTACCTCAGTTATTGTTAGTCAGTAAATACTAGAGATGAGTTTTGGGGGTTCCAAGTCGAACCAAGGCAGGACTCGGATCTTCCTGCCAAATTCGAATCCCAAATTGAGACAAAACACCATTTTCCCAGAATTATGGATCTCGCAGTTTTGGGATCTACAGTGTGAAATCACCGTTATTTGTCAGCCCTTTTGTGATTGGAGCGTTCAGGAGGACTGTGAGGGTTTATAAGGCACTCCCTCGTGATTTCGGAGACATTTTAGATATTGAAATTGGTGGTGAAAATGATGTGTGCCGTAGCTCTGCCGCTGTCTATATACTATAATAGACTGAAATAGTGATTACCTATTCAGTTTTATGGGGCAATAATATTGCTCTGCTGTTAAATAATAACCCAACAGCCATTATTGGGGCTTTCTTTTAGTTAAAAAATATAAGTGGCCAGGTGCACTGCACATTGTACATTAAACACTGTATTTTTTGTAACAAGAAAATACACTAATTGAGTGTGGTGGACACATTAAGAAGAACTTTTTTTTTTCTGCATTGTTTTTAAGCAGAGTATTTCATTGTTGTGTGACTACAGACTACTCAATTACACACTCTATCAAGCAGTGTTGCAATTCTGTAGTGTAGAGTTGTGTACACAATATCATTTATCATTTTGCAACAAAATTTTTCCTGCATTATGGGAATTTAAATAATAATTTTTCATAGATACACTGGTGTGAATTCTATTTGACAGTACACATTATGGGCCTGATTCAGAGATCCGGAACTAACGATAGTTCCGTGCGTATATTTAGAGTTGGATCGATTTAGCATCAACTGCGCATGCGTAGTAATAGTGCAACGCCATGTACGTTGAAGTTAAGGACGGAAATGCCTTAAGGTCGGACTTGTGAATCGGACGGAGACTAATGCGACCCTAAGTGCGGCGGAAATATACGGACCTAAGGATTTGCATAGAAATGGGCGGAGGGAGGCATTTAGATGAGGGAAAGTGGGCGCGCTTACAGAGTTAGAGCCCTAAATATACGCAACTAGTACACATAGGGTCGGAAGTGAGTGCGGCCAGTTAGGGTAAATCCATGGAGGTGGAAGTTTAGGTCCGGCCGGAGGTTGCGAGGGGAGTGACTGTTTCCTCTGGTGGGTGTAACCTGTTCTGACCCGCCACTTAGATGCGTATATTCGCGGCCTGATCGCCGACGGATATCTGAATCAGGCCCTATATTTTTAATATATTCAATATATACCTGTTTTTGGTACAGAATCAGTCCTGGCTATGAATTTTTGTGAGACCGAGAATTCTGACACTGTCCAAAGGGTATAAATATGACCCAAGGACAGTGAAACTGTCATTAGCTCCAGGATGTCCTGGCAGAACATAGTTAGGGTCGTTGCCAAAGGGTTTTTTTTTTTTGCAAAGGACACCCTTGGATTAGAAGCTTGCAAGATGGGGACATATAAATGGCACAACGTGCCATGGCTCACAGGGCATGCTGGCACTTGTGGTTCTCCATGGGCATTCTGGTGCTTATAGTTTTACAAGCATCAGCATGCCCTGTCGGAACAGGATTGGATTATTTATTTATTTTTGTCATTGCGGTGGGGGTGGAAGCAGAAGGGGTTTATTTTAGAATATAATGTTTTTGTTTTTTTCAAATGTGTTTTTTTTGGGGGGGGGGGTTTACTAATTGCTCTTATTTTTTTCAAGCTTCGGTGAGCTGCTCCTTGCGCTTACACCATTCCAGGGATGGTGTAAGCGTAGAGCTTGTTAAGCAGCCACCGGACAGCACAGGACGCAATATTTGAATGAGAAAAACATTCTCAGCTCTGGATAAGGGCCTTCATCATCATTTACCATTTACCATTTTTACCACAAGTAACCTTGTCTGAGTGGGCCTAGTGTAACACATATCACCTGTCCAGCTGTAAAGTCTTATTGTTTTTCTTTTATATTAACCTTAAAGTAATTTTGTGTTTTTAATTTCTGTGCTTCAGATTAAGATTTTTGCATATTATTGTTTATTGTTTGTGTTGTTTGGTATAATTTGGGTAAGGTTTAAAAGTTTTTGTTTTTTTTTCTTGTTAGATAATCAGTCAGCTGTGCTAATTGCTTAGTTTATTGTGTGTTATTTAAAAAGGAGGTATAGTTTAAACCTGCCTGGTTTGAAATGCCTGATTGTCTAAGCGTTGATTTTGCAACCATCTAGAGTTGCAACTGGGCTGGATTTAAGCCCATTTAAATTATTTGTGTGAATTGTTATTGTAGTGAAGTTTGCTGGTTTTAATTGGAATAAACTTTCTGGAATGTCTAGTCTTGTGCATTGCAGTGGTTGTGATGCTTTTGTTTTGCGTGAAACAATTTGGAAACTCAGGTGTTGTCCAATTTGTCAGAAAACATCTTTATTGCGGGATGAGATAGATAGAATGTGTGGTGAGACATGCAGGATGTCTGTATCCTTGATGTAACCATTGCCTCAGAGAGTTCCCAGGAGGTGGTGAAGAATGCTAGTAGGAAGGTTCCACTTGCACAAGGACACACTGCACAAGCTGTGCCCTTGCAAACTTCAGCACTTAAAGGGTTAAGTGCATTACAACAGGTAATGTAGAACATGATGGAATATGATGGCAGGAAGAAGGAATACCTGAGAAGGACTGCACTTCTTGTGAGGGATTCTATTGTTAGGGGTATAGGTGAAGGGGTATAGGTGAAGTGCTTACCTGGAGCTACAGCTCCAAGGAATAAAAAGCGCGTTTTAAATATTCTTAAGACAAGGAAAGTGAGGTAGATGTTATTATCCACTTTGGGACAAATGACTTGGCCAATGCTGGAGTTGTGGCTGTTAAAGATGAATTTAGAAAGTTGAAAACTGCTCTTAAGCAGGTAGCAAATACACAGATTTGAAGAAGGTTGAATGATGATTCTGTGGCTTAGGAAGTGGTGTCATGAGAGAATTTGGGCTCATAAAACATAGCCATGCCATTGGGCAAAACAGAAACCTGTATAAAAGGATGGCTTGCACCTATCTTCTGTTGGAACAGATATTCTAAGTGGGCAGTTTGAATGCTTTATTAGAAACCATTTAAACTAGGAGAGAACGGCAGTGATACAAATAATAAAATTAGCTGCTACCACAACCAAGTGTTGTGTGGCCAGCAACTAAGGGAAAAGAGAACAGAAAATTCAATATAAATATATCTAGCAATAATAATAAGTTGAAAAATAAGAAATTTATAAAGCAACCTCTTAGACCAATGTGTGCAAATGTTAGGAGTTAAGGAAATAAAATCCCTGAACTAATTGCAATAATGTCAATGGATAATCTGGATATTGTGAGATTCACGGAATCATGGTGCAATAAAAATCATGACTGGGCCCTAGCTATACCAGGTTATAATTTATTTAGGAAAAATAGAGTAGGAAAAATTGGAGGAGGTGTATTAATGTATATTAAGGAAGGGTTAAATTAAACTTTAATAGGCAATATTGGAGAAAAACTTAGGCACTTTGGGGAACCACAGGTCAAACAAATCTTATCAAATTTTTGGACCGGGTCAGTATAGTATTAGATAAAGGGGGAGCTGTAGACATAGCTTATCTAGATTTTAGTAAGGCTTTAGACACAGTGCCACATCGCAGACTGTTAAATAAGCTGGAAAATTGGGGATTGGACTTTAAGATAAATGCATGAATACAATCTTGGTTACAGGATGGACAACAGAGAGTTGTAGTAAGGCAACAAGTGGAAAACCCCAGAGTACTGTACTTGGACCAGTTCTTTAATATATTCATAGGTGATATTGCCTGTGGTATCGAGGGGAAAATATGCCATTTTGCAGATGACACAAAGATATGTAATGGGGTAGACAGGCCAGAAAGGGTACAGAAAATGAGGGATGATCTAGGTAGACTGGAGGAATGGTCAAGAGTGTGGAAACTGCAGTTTAATGCCAAAAAATGCAAAATAATGCACTCAGGGCACAAAAACCCAAAAGCTCAATATATCATTAATGGCACTACATTAGAAACTACTGAAGAGGAAAGGGATATAGGAGTCATTATTTCATGTGACTTAAAAGTCACCCAACAATGTAACAAAGCAATGAGAAAGGCAAGTCATATGCTTGGTTGCATAGGCAGAGGAATTAGTAGCAGAAATAGGGAAGTAGTGATGCCCCTTTATAGATCATTGGTACGACCTCACCTAGAATACTGTGTTCAGTTCTGGTGGCCATATCTCCGGAAAGACATAAATACATTAGAGACTGTGCAAAGAAGTGCAACTAAAATGGTCTATGGCATGTGTCACAAATCATACCAAGAAAGGCTAGAGGAACTAAACATGTATAGCTTGGAGCAGAGAAGGGAGAGGGGGATATGATAGCAGCTTTCAAATATATTAAGGGTTGTGACCAGCTAGAGGAGGGTGGCATTTTTCAGTGGAAGAGGTGTAATAGAACACAAGGGCATGAATATAAACTGGAGGGTGGTAGATTTAGAGAAAATGTGTGGAAAAATTACTTTTCTGAAAGGGTGATAGATAAGTGGAATAGCCTCCCATCTGAGGTGGTTGAGGCTAACACAGTAGAACAGTCTAAACATGCTTGGGATAAATATAAGGATATCCTAAATCTCAATCTTAATTGAGGGTAAATAGGTTCTAGGGTCAGTATAGTTTTAAATAACCTGGATGAGCCACGTGGCTCTTATCTGCCCGCCACTTTCTATATTTCTATGTTTCTATATACGTGGGACTGTGCTGCAGCTCCTAATTGTGGACCCAGTACCACCTGGATTTACTTACTATTTGGGACATTTTGTACGTATATGTAGCCATATTCCTATTTCTATTAGATTAATGTGTCCTTTTTGTATGGTGCCTTACTTATCAACTTTTTAATGTTCTAAACATATTTTATCATTTTAATTAATAAAAATTATTATACTTGTACTAACCTTTCAATATATAATTTTGCATATATTCAGCCAATAATAATAAAATATTTTTTTTTTTTACTGTCTTTACTCTTATAGGTAATTTATTAGAGCTGAGAACTTTATTTTTATGACTTAGTTTACCTGACAGAGTTAACTGACCATCTGTTTTTACTCAGCTGCTAATTCTCTAGGGTTCCGTCTTTGGGTTTTGTGCACTGTTTTTTTTATAACTTTGGTATTTATTTAAATTCTTGTATGCAATCCTTCCATCTCAATTAGGTGCACTATAATCAATATATCCAATCTTTACCCTTTTTTGGTACGCAGTTAATTTGCTAAAGCTTTGGTTAAAAAAGTCAACTTTGGTAGTAATTTTTGTAAGTGATCCTTTCAATTTCTATTAGTCACACTATATTATTTTCAAGTTTAATCTGTATAGTGTACAGTTGTTTATGTACCCTATTACCCTATTATAGCTACTTTTTATCTGCATTTAAAAAAGCTGATTATTTAAATAGTCAATTATTAAATTGTCAAACCCCTGGTTTAATTATTTTAGTAACTCAAATTCCATACTGGACCAGTCTACATTACTGGTGCATCCCGGTATTAGTGCTGGAACTGGGAGTTCTCCTAATAGTTCTTCAACCTTTACTACTGAAAATAGTAAATGTTTAATAGTGTTTTATATAAGAGATGACGTCAGTTACAGTGGTGCTCTAGTGTTTCTGACGTCATCTCTTATATAAAACACTGCCCCCTAGCGACCAAATTGTCATTAGGAGCAGCATCGCAGAAGAAAAGGAGGTGTCCTCTTTGTGGCAACTGGAGAAGACCCCTGAGAACCGGACCAGATACTCCAATCAAGCGGAACACAGACTGCAATCAAGAGAAGAAGATTCAGCACATCCAGCAAGGCTTCCCCAGAGAGATGTCAGCAAACGGTGAGTGCCCAAAACTTTTATTCTTTTTAAACAACACACACTGCATCCATACACTTAGATTAGGAGAAGATGCCCACCGGAGCTAAGTGCACACATTTAGGGAACATAATTAGTTAGGGAAACTTTATTTTTTACATGCATACTTTATGTCATGGTTTAATGTATGTTTGGTGCTTACTGTATTTTTTTGTTTACACACACTACACGCAGCACACAGTGCGGCATGGTTAGCAGCCTTACCGTGCTAACACTGATAGAACTACAAGGCTAAGCAATCCTGAGCCTTGTAGTTCTATGTAGTTCTATTAGCACAGCATGGCTAAGGCTTTCAGCCATGCAGCACTTAGTTTTTTTTCAACACGTCAAGTATACGGACATGTGTTTTTGTTAGTCGGTAATCACTGTAATCGCACCTCATGCAGGGCGATTTGCTGTTTCGCTATTTATATGCAATTTCTATCACCCTTTATGAATCCCGCGATTTGTATGTCTTCCAATAAAAAAAATCGGGGCCGCGATATAGGGGAAGGCGATTTAAAATCACACTCAAATCACATGATTTTGAGCTTAATGAATATGGAAATGTGATTTTTTTTAAGCTCAAATCACGCGATTTGAGGCGATTTAGCCCAAATCGCCCTTAATGAATGAGGCCCTAAGTACGTTAGTTCAACGTTAAAAAAAAAAAGGCAGGATGTTCATTCAGTCAACTGAGAATAAGAGGTGACAAACTGTACATCTTGATCAGGATCAGCTTTAGTGAAAGTGTCAAATGGTCATTTGAGTTTGAATTTATCAAATAACCCCAGAGACTTTTTCCAATAACTTTTTCAATCCCTCTTTTTAATGCCTCTCTTGAATGCATGGTGTGTCATAAGTCCAGGACAGTGCTTAAAACTTTCTTTTCATGCAGTTCATGTTCAGAGATGGTACTTTTTTTGGGGTCATTTTGCAGTGTCAAATGGTCATTTGAGCTTGAATTTATCAAATAACCCCTGATGTCCTAATAAATGTCTTTTTCAATGTCTCTTTTCAGTGCATGGTCTCTTTCAGTTGTATCTTCTTAGTGTCATGGTTGCAGTGCATGTTTGCCAGGTCTCCTGCCTGGTGCACAGCTGTGTTCATAACTGACATATGTAAAAAAGGTGCACGTGTCTGAGGCTAACATACACTGCTTGTTTTTTTTGAGGACGGGATTGAGAACCCTCTTTTTTAATAGAATTCTTCCTTTTAGTAGCTTGTTCACTCCTATTTTTGAAATCTTATCTAAAATGATTCTCATCCTGCCAACTCAGAATAGAAGGGGTCACTATTGTGACAAATTTTACCACTGGATCCGGATCAGCTTTAGTAAAAATGTCAAACGGTCATGTGCTCGCCCATAATTAACTCTTAATGCTTAGTTGTCATTTTTATAGTCTTTCCGATGACTCTGCTGAGGAAGCTCCTTTTGTGGCTATAATGAGCACAAGTTCTGCCACTGTGCTAAACAGTGATGATTCCTCCCAGGTTGCTCTGTCTGAGTATGCCCTCCTCTGGTAGAATGAGTCAAGTATATCCATAAATAGTCCTCGCAGGAGGGGCTTCATTACACTTTATGAGGGTAATGATCTTGGCATCAGCTGTCTCACCAACAAGAGACCCCATATCTCCTGAGTACTGCTCCCTGTCTTCCGTCTCATGATCTCCTGGTGCTGCTCTGTCCACTTTCAGATCCTAGTGCTTCCTGCAGCCTATACAGGGCCCATCATCCTCTGCTCTGGTCTATTGCCTAACCCCAGCCGTGGCAAACTATATTGCTCTTATGTACATATAGTCTAGAGGTGCTTAGTGCAAGCAGCTGTGTTAGGAGGGTCTTGTCAGCCCTCCTATGAAACAAACAAGAAAAAAAAGCAGGAAAACACAGCGCTAAAAGCGGGTGCGTATATTGGATATTCACCAGTTTGGAAAAAAGAAAATCGAGCAGCAGTAACGTTTCCAACTTTTAGGGCCTCATTTACTAAGGGCAGTTTAAATCTCCAAAAGAAATCTCCATACATCTCCGGAGATTTGTATAAATGTAATGGTATGTAAGGGAAAATGCTTTTTTCAGTGTAAATCTACAAAGTTTGCTTTAAAATCACCAGAGTTATGTAAAAAATTTTGAGACTTTACACACAACCATAGCCATCCATCCAGTGTCAAATTTGGTACATAGGGATGACTGAATCAGAATATAGGAGTCATGACATGACCCAGGAAAGCCAGCACAAACACTCATAATTTTCAAGTTAACATCACAGACCATCTGCACATTTAAGGAGTGGTCAAGGTGCCAATTGGTATATAAATGTGCCCTGCTTTTAGGTGGTCTCATCGCTATATGTGTGCAATCCAAGGACATTGGGAAATCCAGAGAGCCAATAAAAAGGCTAACTTCAGGTGACGCCAATTTTCTTCCTGGCTGGGGAAGCAGATATATGTACACGACAATTTAATTAGTGCATTTAACACATGATTTAAGTAACGTGAAAAAATGTTGTCTGTGATATTCCAACCACTCTGCCAGTCACAGACTGGAATGACCCTGTGGTGAAAAAGTGGAGAACACACAGTAATTTGTGCAGCCCAGACACTGCATGGGACCGTGATGTTGCTGGGTCCAATTCACTCCTCATCTGCTCAAAAAGGCTCAGGAGGTTACTGCGGTTGAGGCAAAACAATTGAATTACCTCTTGAACAGACAGGGATTCAAAGTTCAAACATAGACCAAACACACGCACATGGCACATGCGATGGGCTGGTGATGGTTGTGTTCCTCCTGTTCTTCAGTCCTTTGTGCTGTCCTTAGTAAGGATAAATTGGCCATTAAATAAGCACTATTCGTGTGCAGCACAGAAAATGCCATAGCTTTTGTTAAGAGTCTAAACAAGCAGCTGAAAATCATTCTGACCTTACTTATATACACTGACACATGATTCAATGACCAATTGTCAGTAATTTTTGTAAAGTCTCCACTCACACCCTACAGAATTTTCTTTGGCAATTTTAAGCCAAAACTCCAACTACTTTGGAAATCCCCCATTAGATACAAACATGTGTATGTCCCTCATTCTAAAAATTACCAGAGAGATTGAAACAGAGATTTTGTTCCACACTCATCTCCGGCAATTTTATGGAGATTTTCCTTTAGTAAATCCGGAGACTTGCAAATCGCCAGTAAACTACTGCAATCTCCTGCGATTTTACTCAAATCATTCTTAGTAAATCTATTTAAACATATAAATATAAAAATATGCAGGATGACAAAAGTTAATACCCCAAAAATATATATAAAGTGGTTACTGACTATTCATAAGCACCTGTAGATATATTTCAGTATACAATCAGATCACACAGATGCAAACAGCAACTGATTTTAGGAACAATGGGGTAGATCCAGAACTAAGTAGTCCAGCTAATTTACGCTAGACGGAGACGTAAAAACGCTATTTTGCATGTACAGTCACATATCTACACCCTTAATTGCGCTTCGGTGGCAGGGTGAGGCATTTAAATCGTACAGTATGGGCGTGCTTAGACGCGTAAGTATGTGCTGCCATTAGGGCCGTCATGAGTTGGAAAAGTTAAGGTAAGGTTTGGAAAGCGTAACATGGCTAAACTACGTATGACCGAGGGGAGTGCAAAGCAAATACACTATCGTAAATACGCTACGCTAAGAAGCATAATGAAAACGTAGTTCTGGATCTGACCCAATATGTCCCAATGTATATCCTATAGCGTTTATATGTCAATATTAAGACACTACTAGGATCCAAGAATTCAATCTTAGGAAACCTAAAATCCTATTGGTTGGGCACGATTGTCAAGCGCGTCAGTCCAATAAATTCCTTTAAAAAACATTTTTTTATTTAGAAAGTAAAATATGGTTTCGCTTTCAGACCCAGAAAACACAAAAATCATATTATGTAACAAAGTAAATAATTCTATATAATATAATTATAATATATTCTATCAGTGTAATTTATCATATATTTCTCTTTATCAGTTAGTTATAATTTAAACTAGAAGTGGTGTTTCACTTGATATTTTAATAGGCTAGTAGAATTAGAGTTTAGTATAAAAGAACCGTTTCTTTAAAAAGTTTACTTTATGTTTTCTTTACTTTGTAGTTTATGTATACGTGTGTGCGTAAGCTTCACTTACATATTAGTTGTCCATTTTCCATAGTCAGACACAGGGTGTGGGTTGCCGGCCAAAGGCCTTTTTTCAAAAGGGCTGTTTTCTCCCTGCCTTTTCCGTGTCTGGGAAATCGATTGCTTCTGCCTCACCGAGACAAAGCAACGAACAGGCAGCGGCAAATGGTATGTATGAATCTAGCCCCAACCTTTTTCCTAATCCTAACCCTAACTCGCTTCTTACAATACTTTAACCCTAACCCTAACCTTCCCTTCAGCCTTATGTGATTCCCAGGTGGTAAGGACCACAGGTTTTATTACAAAAATGTGGATGGCCGAGAGGTGTAAGCAACGTTAGGAGACTTTGAATAACTGCACACCAGCGTTTAGTAAAAATAATTTTACTTTTCAAATGTATTTAGGAATGAGCAGAAAACTTATTCTGAATCAACAAATAGGGCATGAATAGTTGTTACAATTAAAATGACAGAATTGTTATGAATGTAGCATATGAAATTATTTTAGAACAGTGCATGTAAAACAGATACAATTAGTAATAGCAATTTTCACAAATGTGACATATATAATAATGCTTCCAAAACAGTACACGTAAAACTGATATCATCAATAGTAGCGGCTTTCACAACTGTAATATATGTAATACTTTTAAAACAGTATATGTAGAACTAATATAATTAGTGATAGCAATGCTCTGTTCTTTTCAGTTATCCTGACACTCGGATGATTATCAATCTTATACTAAAAAACTGTATTCATTAATATTAGTGCTGTTCAGATTTCTTCCACTCTCCACTTGGCAATACTCCAAATAACACCAAAGTCTCTTCCCTGAAGAAACAACACTTCAATCAGTCCCTAAATATCCCCACAACTCTCCCTCAGCCCTCTCAATACTCTCTCCAGATGCTTTGCTATCCTAGATGCGTTTCTTAGCACTCTCTCTGTCGTCTCTCCAATATCTCTGATGCTTCACCAATCTCTCAGCACCCTCTCTGCTGCCTCTCAGCTTCTTCGTTGCTTCCACAGCCTCTCACCACTCTCTTTTCTGCCGCCTCTCAGCACCTCTGATGCATCCCCAGCCTCACAGCACCTTTTCTCCTGACTTTTTGCACCTCCGATGCCGTCTTCCAGTACTTCCAATGCCTTCCCAGCTTCTCTGCACTATATCTACCGCCTCAGATTTCTTCTATCAACTCCGCTATCAACTCTGCTCTCCAGTAACTTCGGCACTCTTACGCTATTTACAAGACCCGTCAGCTCTGCCTCTCCCTAAAATCTCCACACTCTGCCTCACACCTTCTCCTCCTCAATTCACCACACCAACTGCTGCTATCTCCCACTCTCCAACCAACTGCCTCTCCAACTGACTTTCCTGACAGATCCTTCTAGAAGCTCCTTGCGCTCCAGAGCATGCCTCTGTTAGCTGACTGTTGCCCAGGCAACCACCCTCGAGCACCAGCTGGCTGTCTTCTGGCTGCTGCCTAGCAACAGCCTCATGCTAGCTCTCACCTAAAGCACCCTGCAATCCCCAACACTCAATCCTGCACTGCAGGGGTGCCACACTTACCCTATCCTTCCCTTCCCCGCATCCTAACCCTAAGACTTCCATTCCCACACCCTAACCCTAAAACTCCCCATAGAGTCATACTTAACTCTTAACACTTGGTTGGTGCTGCTGGTGTGCAGCGGTGTTTTGCAAAGAATGAATGGGTAAATATGCTATTAATAAAATAATGCTATTTTCCAAATAAAGACAGCCAAAAATTAGCTTTTGGCTGTGTCTATTTCTAAAATAGTATTTTCTCAATGGTACTCCCGCTGTCAGACATCTTACCCTGCAATAAAGAAAAGAAAAGAAAACCTCACTTGTGCCAAATCATAGAAAAATAGAAAACGGGGTGTGTAAAGTGAAGCAGTTGATTGCTAATCCAAAAAACAACACTATTAAACAAGAAAAAGTGTTGCACTGAGTTACAAAAACACTACCCAAATTATGCTTGTATTAGTAATATATCTACAAATAAAAAAGTTTCAAGTACTCTGTTTAGCAATAATTTAACAGTTATTCCATACATAGGACCGGATCTAGAGCCCCACATTTTTTCCGCACGCGTGGGGGTCTGAAAGTCCACACAGAAAAGGGGAGTGAACTTTATAAGGTAGCCTTAAATTATAAGTGTGGATCGCTGATACACACATAACCCCTAAATCCCACCCCTACTGTAAAATTAACATTTTCCCCTTTGTATAGTTTTATCCTTGTTTTGCCCTGGGTTGGAAAGGCTTCCAACACAGAAGCCTGGATCCACAGAATCCTGGCTTCTGTGTTGGGAGCCTTATACCCATGCACGTGCACTCACCATTTGCTGTCCTTTTCCGCTCGCACGGAGTGGAAAACTTGTAAATGGGGAGTATTGATCTAGACCATAATCAGTAAAATGAACTATAACTAACATATCAAATAGGAAAGTTAACCATCCAGCGATATTATAGATTAGGGACCGGATTCACACTTAAGTGTGAAATAAGTACTTGTCTAGTCCACTCCCCTGACCTTCCCCCATTTTTAGGTGCCGAATGACACTTACAAGTGCCATAGGCTACCTTAAGTTCCTGTGCATAATTAAGTAGGGAAAATATGCATGGACATTTCCCTGCCTTATCTAAATGCCCTCCCCACCCTTTTCTCCTATTTTCCTACAGGGACTGCAGTGGTGCGCCTCCTCTTATCTAAAAAGCTATGTCTTTAAAGACAGCACATAGTCAATGTACGTGGCTAAGGGCTCTGTAGATTGCATAGTCAGCATGACTACACATGCGCATTGGCACCATTCTTACAAATACGCACCTAGGAAGCCGCAGCTTCTTAGGTCTGATTCAGACCCTAGATATAGAGTATTCTGCCAAATAGCCAATAATTACAGTTATGTGCCATGTCTGCACATAGATACATGTATTTTATGATGTTTGTATTTATTATATGTAATTTTATCAGAAAAAATTTGCAGCTAGTGTAATAGGGCCTGATTCAGAGATACGATTCCACGGCATATAGGTGCGTATATTTAGGATCTTAGAAAATTCGCAAAACTGTACATGCGTAGTAATAGTGCAATGCCATGTACGTAGCGGTTAGGAGCGTAAATTCGCTAAGATCGCAAGTGTGAATCGATCGCAAGCACTTAAGATCTTAAGTGCTGCGAATCTTTAAGATCTTAAGGATTTGCATGGAAATGGGC
>WWET01002157.1:246100-257519 GCA_011038615.1 Limnodynastes dumerilii
ATATATATATATATACACTTTTGTTAATTATAAAACAAAAAATCATAAGAAATTCAATCTGCTTCTTAATTGAATCAGTTGTGTTTCTTTGCTTAGCCATGAATCATGCAGATATAAAGATCCTAAACATACGCACGATTCTCATTTAGGAAACAATGCTATTCCTAAATATTCACATATGAAGAAAACAATGGGGTAGATCCAGAACTACGTTTGCCGTACGTTTATTCGCGGAGCATATTTTCGTGCACGTAAATTCGTTACACTTCCCTCGGCACACCCCTTGCACGGACATATTTTGTCAAGACACGCTTTCCAAACCCTACCTTAACTTTTTCCAACGGAACCGCAGTCATACGCACACGTACGTATGGGCTGAACGAATTTACGCAGCTTAGCACGCCCATACTGTACACTTTAAATACAACCCCCCGCCTACATCACGTATTTCACACGTAATTTGGACTAACGTAAAATCGGCACGTCCACACGTAAGTATTTACGTGACACATACGTGAATGGCCCATACGTTCACAATTACGCTAATGTGCGTATTTTCTATGGTGCGCATGCGCAGTGCGTACAAAACAGCGATTTTACGTCTCAGCCACGCGTAAATTCACTCCGACGCGACGTTCTGGATCAGGCCCAATGTTCTTAGCTCCTAAGAAGCAAGGGGTGTGGTTAGCATTTTTCTTTAGGATCTGTGAATCGTTCGTACATAAATATATCGTAAATAAGTAAATCTCACTTCCTATCCCACAAAACTTCTCAAACACCCTAAGTGATTATAAGACATAAACATCTATAAAGGTACTTGCATATCGTTGCGCATATTCATGATGGTATGATTGTATGTAAGTGTCAATAAAAGTCCCCTTACATTGGTATTCATCTCAAATACAAACAAAGAGAGAGTAAGATATAAAAACATTCTAGTTCACAGAAACCATTTAACTTAAAATTATTAGTAATCTGATTATAGATAATTGAATATGAAGATATATTCCATTTAAAATTTTGCCAATCTAGAACCGCCATCAGTGATTATCAACTATACGATGCCACAAAATTTCACAATGTCCCCAACCTTACACTGATGGTGTGTTTTAAAGTGTAGGGGCATAGGGTGAGTGTATAAACCTTTCTTCACATTTCTAACATGCTTCGCCAGTCTGACTTTTAAGGGCTTAGTTGTCCAGCTGATATACTGAAGACCACATCTGCACTAGTTATATAATCCTTAATTTTAAAGATCTTATTATTAGATGAAGACACAGATATGTCTATTCTCTGAGGTCCCTTGATATTTCCCTTGATAAATCCCTTTATATTCTATCTTCTTCATAGGCACTCCTAATCAATAGCTTTTTCCGGTTGGGTGCTTTACGATAAATAAATCTAGGATTGTTATCTAGATGACTTTGTAGGGCTAGATTGCTCTTGAGAATACCCTAATGTTTTTTAATGATAGTTTTAATTTCCCTATGTTGGCTACTATACTGGTAAATAAACAGAATGGAAGAACTGTTAGGTTCTATACAATTCTTAGATGTCAATAACAATTTTCTATCCATATTTTTAACCTTCTATCGTCTTGTTTAGAGTTTTTTGTAATATCTCTAACTCCCAAACTGATTTCTCATAACCTGTTTTTCAAAGCATGAACTGCCCTTTAGGGACATTCTTCAACCATGTCCGATAATGGTTACTAGTTGTCGGAATAAACGAGTTGGTGTTGGTGGGTTTTGAGTTTTAAATAGGCCATTTTGTACATATAAGTTGAGGTCTTGGGACTGTGTCACACCTAAGAAGCAGAAGCTTCTTAGGTGCATATATTTAGTAAATGACCTACTATGCATGCATAGTAGGTCATTTACATGATCTATGTACCAGTTAGGTACATAGATTGCCTCCATGTGGTCTTTAAAGACCACACAGAGTAGTTTAAGTAGAAAGTGATGGCATAATGCCACATCGGGGAATGATTAGGTAGAAGTAGGAGGGGGGAGGGAATTAGATTAGCCGGGGAGGGAGGGTGGGAGGCGGGGAGAGGAAAGGCCCATGCGTAGGGAAACTATGCATGGTTAGATAAGGTAGTCCTATGGTTATAAGGTACCTAAAAACGGGGGCGAGGCAGGGAAGGGGACCGGAGAAGTAGGTGCTGATACACGTGTATCCGCACCCATGGATCACATTTGCAAGTGTAGATCTGGTCCTAGATATTTAACTGTAGTTTAACTAATTTCAAACAACAATAAACCATATTGACTATTTAAATCATTCCTATTAAGATCTTTACAGAATTTATCCAATTCTACATTACTATTTACTGGTAATTAATGTGGACTCTCTGATATACTGTGTTAGTGCCAGGAACACGTTTACTGTCCAATTCCTTAGTGATTTTTATTTTTTAAGTTGTTTCTTCCTGTATTCCAGTATATTTCATTACTTTTTGTCTCAGCTCTTTCTCTGCTCCATATTTCCTTTTCCATTTCTTTCTAATATAGTTTATATATAAGTACTTTATACTTTATATACAAATTTTATAATGTTGATTTTGGACCGGATCCAGAGTTCCACAAAAGGGTTGTTTTCCGCTTGCAGACAGCAGATAACGACTGCATTTTGTGAGTGTGTTTATGCACTTTTCATTATTCTGTTACAGCAAGATCCAGCATTCCGTAATGGAACGCTTTCCGCCAGCAGGGTAGGATGAAGCATTTAGTGTAATGCGAATGCAAGAAGTGGGAGGGGTGAGATATATGGTAATCATCAGTACAGGGCAGGCTTAGCACTTATGTGCTATCCTAACATTTGAAATGTCACCATTTTAAGTGAGGACGTTACAAAAATTAGGCGTCTGTTCTCATAACTGTGCATGCTAGGGGAATTAGGATCTCATGCCACACGCAGATTGGAACTCCACTCATGCAGCAATCAGACCTCTGAGCGCAGTCTTTTGTGACTATTAGTTTGCTCAGTAATAAATATGTATTTCACAACAGAAATTATTGAAGATTCACAATTCCCTTGGGTAACTGTTTTGCTGGATGATTGAGATATTCAATGAAATGTGAAACAAATTCATGGAACTGTGTGAAGCCACTGGATTTTTGATTAGCTTTTATGTAGAAGTGACAAATATCAACAAGACAAAGTATAGTGGAGAAGAGAAAAACATATGGAAATTTGCACCTGGGAAAAACCACATTAAATTGCAAGGAAGGGAAATTTAGTCTGCTGCACACAGTATTAGAGTTAGGAGGAGATGCTTCTTAGGTCCATTCTAACAGTATAAAAGTGAAGATGGTCAGTGTCTGTGTGCAATAAGTAAATGTTAATCTCCTTGCATGCAAAGAGTAAAATAAATTGATCTCTTTTGAAATTCAACTCGGTTGTGTCCTGGTGATAAGTTTTACCTGTCTTCCTCTTATTGGTAAACTCTTGATGAAGTTTTATTCTTTTTTTAATACATTTGCATTGCCAATTAATCTATAGCAATGTATCTGTACTGTGGTTAACTGTTATATAAAAAAAAATAAAAAAAATAAAAAAAATCTGCAATTGTATGTTGATCCAAAGTTGCACTTTGATTTCACATGTGGATTGCCCTTAAACCTTATATTATCTGTGTGTTTCTCCAAAGCACAAATTGCATTCCTTCTTACATTTTAGTCTGGAACTGGTCCAGATTTCTCATGCCCAAGAATCATGTTCATTTCCTTTTTCCTCTATTTTAAGCATCCACAAAGCTAAAAAATGCAAAAATTGGCAAACCTGTTATGTTTATAAAGTTAACTTCATCCAGAGTGCGTGTGTGTGTGTGCGTGTGTGTGTGTGTGTGCGTGTGTGTGTGTGTTTATGAAACACAAATATCTTAACTTAAACTAAAAATAAAATCAGTGTATTTGGAAGAGACTTAGAGCATCAAAGCTCAGTCATGAAATCTTTCATTTTCTACCAGTGTATTGTTGCTAAGATGGCACATCCCAGCAAGCCATTCTCACAGTACAATATATAGTGCTTATTTTATTTTATTCTTTAGTGTTCTAAAATAACCCTTAGAAAAATTCCTGCTATTCACTATGTACAATACACAGTTGATTTCTGGTAACACCTTATTTACACTTTAGGAAGATATAGCTTTCCACAATTCTTTCATGTCGGATAGATTGATCGCATCTCTCCTTGGTTAACAGACACCAAATATTTTTGATTTTTTTATTGTTTTGCACAGTTGTACCCAATTATGCAAAGAGCTTATAAGAAATATGCAAACGAAAATTCTGCAAACTTTGAATTGACCCACAGATTTTTGACTAATTTAAAGTTATGAGTACCTGTAAAAAAAGAATTGTGCTGTTTGAAAGCATGCAATTGTTTGCAAAAGACAATCGGACTGATCCAGAATTTGAGGTACAAACTTGGACTTCAGCAAAATCATGTTGTTCTGCAAGAGAAGACAAATTATAACTGAAAACAGGTAGAATTAAGAGGTGAAGTTTTCTAGTCTCAACTCTAATTTACACAATAAACAAAGTTATGCAAATTGTGAGTTCTATGTGCAAAAGCAATATGTGTTTCCTGCATGAAAAATAATTAAAATGAATTTACACCTCTCACATTGCAACATGATTTTGCACAGGTCTACACTTGCACCTATTTCAGCTTTAGTTTCAGACTGAATCAGACCCTACATTTATACCCACCACAGTTTAATGTGATTTTCAAAACTGTAAATTCTACCTTATAGACAGTGCACAATATTTTTATCTTATTTATAAATCAAAATATACTTTAACCAACATAACAACAAAGCTCTATGTGGAATACAGTGATATCTGACATGGGTGAGGAACCATTTGCCAGGTAGTTGTAGATATAACATGATATTTCAATTAAAATATATATTCAACTAACCACAGCATTAACCTGCATTGACAAAAGACATATTTTGTCGACTCTGAAAAAAACAAACATATATATTGTTAGATGGATAGCGCACAGTCACAAGCAAAAATATTTGGAGAGACAGCTAGTTTTAGAAAATATCTTCAATTAATAGAAGTCTAAGAAAAGTGAAATGATGTGTGTGAAAAGACAACATCAAAGGAAAATCTACATGACAGAAATTTGCTTTAATGTATATGATAGCTGGATGAGTCTGAAAGTTTGAAATAAAAAAAATAAAATAAAAAACAAAGCAATGTTGGAGAAAGGATACTGAGGTCCCATGAAAGAATCAGGAACTCCATGCAGGGTGACTTAAAGCATAGTATTAGCTAGACAAATGTTAGAGGATGTTACTGAAAATTGTGTTAACAGAATAAAAAAGAAAACAAAAAATATTTTTTTAAGGTTAAGAGTTGAAATTTTTTCAGTAGTTCTTAATTTTCTTAGCTCTTCTTCAGCATATAATAACTTAAGCAAGGTACTGTAACTCAAAGATGATATTTTTAGGAGGCTGTTCTCAGGTAAAGTAATGTTTTCTAATTTTAATTCATAAAAATGTATTCTAGTTACACGCAAACACGACAATTTAAAAATAACTCTACATTTATATATTATATGTTATGTAGCATGTACTCAGGCTGAGACATTTTCATTGTCTGTAAAAAGGTCTTTGTTCAGACTTTTGCCAAAGCAGCTGGTCAGGGGTTAGAGAGGTCTGAAGTCGCCCAAATCTCTGGATATTGTTTTGTATTCTGTGCCATCTGTGGGGTGTTAAATATTCCTTAATATTGCCAGCTCTCCATGAATTTATATGTTAAATCAGTTACAGAAACTAGTGTCCAGGAAGCTTCAGGAGAAAATGTTATTATGATGCATAACATTTTAAAAACAATCTTCCATTTGGCACTGGAAAGTGAAGTGCTGCCACTGACCTGGAAGTGTGAAGCTTCTGGCCTTGTACTGGAGACAATTAAAGATAATTATTTAAAGGGCAATTCCTTTCACTTGGCACAATCGGCAAATAGCATCTAGCATCTGTAGACATTCTAAGCTAGCAAAAGCTTTTTTAAATAACATACTTTTTTACTATTGAGTATTCTATTAAATAAGTTAGGTTGATGCCATCTGGATCTTCATTAAAGTCTAAAATAGTTTTGAGCTGTATTAATGGGTAACATTTTATTTTTATTTTAGAAATCTTACATGTCTAGTATTATTTTGGACACTTGAACATTACTAAATATTTATAGCAAACCCAAACCCCAAATTCTTTTTTCTATCACTAGTTTTTATTTAAGTTTTCAGAAATAAAAAAATAAACAAGAGGGAAGAGAACACAGAAAAAAAGAAGGGAGGGGGGGATACATCAAAGGAGCGGACAGCCAGGACTATTGTCCCAAGCCCAGAGCTGATGGGGATCTACCGATACATACTTAGTACACTAGTGGGCCAATGTTCTTCCCTGCGCACCAGGCTGTTGTTAAAGCAGGTCTGTGGTACCCCACCCCTATGTGATGTGACTGATGATGTCACATAGGAGGTGGGGCCCTGCGACTGTGTCCTGAGCCCTGCAGTTTCAGGGGGCAGCCCTGCCTATAAGTCACCAGACCACTTTAAATCTCTATACCAAATTAGCCATCTTTTTAACATCTAAAGCCTAAATGCGAAAAACATTCGAATCATATGTACATATGCATGAACATGGATATAACAATAAAATAATAATGATAAAATAAACCACAATAACTATTCAGTATTAATAAACATCTTTCTATAATATGCCATATTGTGTCATACTGCTTTGATATTTTATTATGGTAATTTATCTGCAATTATTATTTTATGTACTGCTTTACCAAGGACAATTAACAAATGTCGGTGGAGTTTATAGCCTACAATTCATATTGTGCAAGCACAGATAGGTTTATTTTGGTAGGGGACTACCAATATAAATACATGCCCTGGTCAAAACTGAGACCATGGCCTTGACTTTTGCTGTTCTTCAATCATCAATGCATGAAACACATTTTTATGTAACCAGTACATTCAGTTGTAAAAAAAAACCAACAACAAAAAAACACAAATGTAATTCTTTTATATTATATGGTATGCTAATATATATTTATTAAAATAGATTAGTTTGTCATCACTTTAAATTAAAATGCCTAAAGTAAATAAGACCTGTCAACTATAATGTTTGAGTGTTGATAGCTACAGTTTCTTGATTGTTTAAAGGTTATGCAAAATGTAATAATAAAAACAACTGTCTTTTTTCTTATATTTATATTAATACAGTCCCCAGGAAATAAAAGCACAGAGAAATAGAATTTTACCAATTTTCAGTGGTTTAGTGGTTAGAAATAAAAAAGCAAAATGTTGCAGCAACTATCTGTTTTTACTTATCATGGAGTAGCAAAATAAAACTACAATTTTAGGGGTACTTGCTGACATTGTTTTATTGTGGAACAATGTTAATAGTCTGACTGTTATTATGTGGTTTTGTGGAGGTATAATTATGTCTCTAGTCTAGATCATCATGGCTTGGTATGGTAGGTTGCTAACCCTTCATTGTGTAGTACTAATTTAATACTTCTTAAAAAGTGGAGATGTTGCCTATGGCAACCAATCAGATTCTAGCTCTTACTTTCCTATTACATACTATAGAATGTCAGCTAGAATCTGATTGGTTGCTATGGGCAACATCTTTACTTTTCCAAACCCGCACCTTAATAAATGTGGCCCCATGTGTGTGTTCTCTGTATATTTTGTAATAATAGCTCAGTGTTTCAGATATTAGTTTTCTTTCATTTCTTTAGAATAAAACTACCCCACAAATTATAAAGTTATAGTGTAGTCGTGAAGGTTTTACATGGGAATTATGCAAAATCTGCCTTCTCTGTTTTCTTTAAAATAAAGGGATGTTAGGCAAGTATGTTTCCCTGTTATCAAGGACAGAAATTTAAATAAGTAGTCTCCACAAGGAAGATTGATTATTACTTTTTATTTTATTTGAAAAGACTATGATTTTTGTGTACCGTGTTGATAAATCACGGACTTAGACATGACCTCTTGGATATGCTAATGCAGTGCAGTTTCTAGACAGTATGGTTCCCAGGGCGAAGAGTTATAATGCTCTAACCAAGAATGAGGCACACCTGCAAAAAATCATTCTTGGTGCAGACTTCTAATAATCCAAGGTGCCTAACATTAGCTACCTATCTATATATATATATATAAAACACCATTTATATGTAAAATAACATATACAATTTATTAAAAGCTTACTATCTAAGTGGTTGCTTCTGTGCTGGTTTCTCTTCTTCTTGTCTCTCTGTCTCCTGAGCCACAGTGACTCCTCTACCAAAAGTACAGTTCACCTGACATCATAACGTGCACTTCACTCTTGGTGAATAAACCTCTGTAATTCCTGTCTCTGAAGTACAGAAAGTCTGATGTCATCATGTAATAAAGGTGGGCACGCTGCACTCCTGGGAGAGGGGTCACAGCAGTATCACAACTGAACTTCTATGATCAGCTGCCGAGGTCCCCACAGGCAGAGCAACTGCAGCCAGTTGCTCTGCCTTTACTGCACTGGACCAACAGTCTGCATCACATTCCATTGAAGAGGGGCTGACGAAAACTCTGTTAACCCATTCCTAAATTTGACACTGTGCAATTATTTCAGTGTATCTCAAGCATACGGCAGGCCAATTTCAGACCTGGATTGTTTGCAATTACTCAGACTTTACTTTGTATCTGTACCCATACATACCCATGAAACGCCATGAAATGTTCTGTGACTTACCTACTGTTTTTAATTCTAGGGGCCAGATTTACTAAGCTGCGGGTTTGGAAAAGTGGAGATTTTGCTCATAGCAACCAATTAGATTTTAACTGACATTCTCTAGTATGGAAAAAGAAAGTGAGAGTTCGAATCTGATTGGTTGCTATAGGCAACAGCTCTACTTTAAAAAACCCACAGCTTAGTAAATCTGGCCCAAGATGTTAAGGACTTATACACCATGGACCTGATCCAAAGCAGAACGCAAAAGCAAATTCATCCTGCATTTGCTATAACCCAGCACAAATAACAGAAGGTTTCGTTGCAATCCAGATTCAAACATAACTACAGCTCTAAATCTTTACTCAGGTTGTGTATGGACATATCACAGCCAAGCAATATACAGCAACGCACTCTGATAAATTTCCTTTCTCCAGTGACTCAAACGCAAGTGCGGAGCAGTACACTGTTATGTATAGAGAAAATTTGAATAATGCTTTATTTAAGTGCTTCATTGACTATACAAATGTAATAATCATATAGTAATAAATAAAATTAGCCCCAAATTAAAAACTTTTTTTCTTAAAACCAACATGCACCACAATGCATATGCAGCATTGCCATACATTTATTGAAGCTTTTGGAATCATAAATGCTACTGCCATGTGGGCAGTGTGTCCTCTACCCCATCCCTGAATGTCCCTCCTGGTCACAGCTGTGAATTGTGTTCAGTTTGGAATCACTGTAATTGTGTGAGCATTTGCTCTGAGTATACATAATGCAAAGGAATGTACAAATACACTAGCGTATTTGCTATGTGTTCCAGTCTGGATCAGTCCCTATTTGCTTGCTTGGAAAGTACCACAGATATATTTGTATTGAAAAACAATATTGAATACTTTAGTTATAAGAGTTGGGATATGTTTTTTTTTTGTTTTTTTTTAAGTTTGTAGTTTATGAATAAAAGTTTCACTTTAGGTAGTCCTTTAACTACTGTATATCACTTTGTAACAAATATTATACATAATCACAAGTTAGCTTTTATCATTACTTAAATATTTTAGAATATTTATATATTTTGATGCAACATTTATCAGTGTGAATAAATTTGAACATTTTTAAAATGAGATTATAAACAGACAAACCCTGAAGCCAAATATATATTTTTATATATCATTTGTTCAGCACCAGTAAGCTTGCCCTACAGTTTTGCTTGCATACCAATAAGTACAGCTATTTAATCATCTGAAGACAAAGACTAAATATGCAGAGTAAATTAGTTTCCCATTTTATAACCTTGACTTTGATTTAGTTTTAATATATAATTAATCTGAAATTGTTTGTTTATGTATTAACAGGACTAGGTTATAAATATAACTTCACTTAATGAATGTGCTTTTTTTTTTTTACATAAACTGTTTTTTTTTTTTTTACTACACAGGGACCAGTTGTTCTTTAACTATGGGTGCTAAATGAGCAGAATCTGCTTTTGTCAACACAGACCAGAACTGTAATGGTGCATGAGTGATTTTAATGAATGTTATTTTTTTTTTGTGTTGCTGATAAAATAACCACACATATTGATTTCTATTTTAACAAAAAAAAAAACCTCCATTATTTATGATGTTTGTATGGGCCAAATCCAGACTTAAAATTGCTTTACCTAAGCAAGCATGCCTTAACCTTTCCTTGTGTATCTCTGGTCATATGTATTGCCTTGTCCTGTGTAATTTCCTAATCCAACCCATACTGTACAATTTAAAAGCCTCTCTCCTCCCACAATGCGCATAATCGGCTTGCGTAGGGATGTCATGTCCTTTCATATGGCACTACGTGCAAGTTACGTACGATCAGAGTTATGATGTGTAACATCTGCCGCGTGCATGCACAGTGCGTTCCCAAAGCCAGATTTACGCATGCAGCATGCAAAAATTTCCTGTCATTATTAAGTCTGGATCTGGCCCATTATTTTTAAATAGAAGTGTTACCAGTGACATTGGGCCAGATCCAGATCTAAGTGCGCTTTAGGTACGATCTCATTGTGTATTTACGCGATC
This sequence comes from Limnodynastes dumerilii, assembly GCA_011038615.1. NCBI lineage: Eukaryota > Metazoa > Chordata > Amphibia > Anura > Limnodynastidae > Limnodynastes > Limnodynastes dumerilii. The sequence goes on from WWET01002157.1 coordinate 256,898, forward strand.
ATAAATACTATGCACTCCCCCGGGCACTCCCCTCTGTCGCTCGTAATTTAACTGTTTTGCGACTACCAAACCCTACCTTAACTTTTCCAAGCGTAACCGCACTCATATGTAGCCTCCTGGCGGTCGTAACTGCCTAACCCAGCCCATACTCTACAATTTAAATGCCTCCCTCTGCCTCCATTGTGTATTTATGGCTAGTGTAGGGTTGACACTCCCCTTCGTACCTTGTTACGAAATAGTTACGACCGACCAGGGTTAGGACGCGTAACATCTGCTGTGCTCATGGGCAGAATGTACAAACAGTCGAAGTTACACAAGTAGCTTGAGTAACTTTGCTGTCATACTTAGTTCTGGATCTCCCCCATTGTGATTAACTATTTGTGAACCAGGACATTATGATTATTTATTTGTGTACCAGTGACATTGGGCCTGATCCAGAGGTACGCCCGCCGTTGCTAGGACGGCGGGCGTAAGCGTAAGAACGGCTTTTAAGCCGATCTGCGCATGCGCCGGGCAGATGTTGCCCAGCGTTGCTACGGCAACGCCCGATCCTGGATCGGGCATCCGTAGCAGCGCCGTAGGGATGCTGGAGGGGACGTCCTCCAGCGTCCCTACGTTAAGG
>WWET01002157.1:257623-268916 GCA_011038615.1 Limnodynastes dumerilii
GTAAGGAAGGGGCCATACGCCCGCACAGGGGGAGTGCCAGGGTAAGTGAACGCCGATACGCTGTGCTTTAGTAAGCACAGCGCATCGGTGTAGCTCTGGATCAGGCCCATTGGGACTGATCTTTGGTTGAGTACGACAGGGGAATTACATACGGCATGCATGTAATTTCACCTTGAGCGGAGAATGCAGGGGGCATGCACTCCCTGCTACGATATCGTCTGTACTGACTCATGCACCCCTGTAAGGCATGCGTATGTCAGGATCCAGCCCATTGGGCTGGATCCAGACTTAAGTAAGTGCTTGAAATTAGTTACTCCTGGGCTAAACCATGTTGATTTCAGAGGAGTCATATTTCATCTGTTGCAAACAGTATTAGAGTTGAGAGGTGATGTTTCCCAGCAAAAGTGTAAATAACAGTATGATAGTAAAGCTGGTCAGTATCTGTGTGCAACAAGCTATTCAAATATATATCCCTGCATGCAAATAATACAATTAACTTGACTCCCCCTGCAATCAACATGGTTTAGCCCAGGAGTAACTAATTTCAAGCACTTACTTAAGTCATGATCCAGCCCATTGTGATTAACTAGAAGTGTACTGGGGACATTGTGATATTTACAAGTGTACGGTGGACATTGTAATTAATTACAAATGTGTGGGGGACATTAGAATTATGAACATGTGTATGGGGGGAAGGGTGTGTGTCCCCACTTAGAAAGTCTGATTTTCGAAAAATCAGACTTCTCCTAGCCAGAAAGCTCCGTTCAGCAAAATGGTAAGTAAAAATAGTCCCTTCCCTAATTCTAATTCTAACCCTAACCCTCCCCTCTCACTACCCTAATCCTAAACCTTCCTGGCAGCCTGTCCCTAACCCTCCCTCCCCTGCAGCCTGACCCTAACCCTATCCCTAACCCGCACAGATAGTTTACTCACCTGTTCCTGGTCTGGCAATAACAGCGATGGAGGTGCGGCGGAGGGATATCGCAGACGGCGGAAGGATAGCGCTAATTGCAAAAGTGAATGGGTAAAGTATGCCGAACGGATTACTCACCCATTCACAAAAAAAAGTAGAAAGCGGTAAGTATTTGATAATAGGACTTTCGAAAGGAAACTTTCGGAAGTCCCATTTTCGGCAATTAGATTTTCGTACTGGAGAGTGTAACCGATGAGGGACAATAGGATTGTGGCAGTATGCTATTATAATTTATCGCTGATTACACTAAAAGGCACAACATGATCTGCAATACATGGGCATGCTGCGCCTTCGAAAACTATATGCAGCAGCATGCTAAGGGTTAATAGCATGCAGTGGAAGGGTTTTTTTTTATCTTAAACATATTTTTAGTTATTTAGAAAAATATATTTTTTAAAAAAACATTTTACAAAGGGGCACGGTGTGGGGCAATTTTTTAAAGATTCAATCACCACAATTACAAGCTTAATCGCAGTGAATAAACCCTTTTAAAAACCACCACACATCGCGGTGTTTTCAAAATCGATCTGGAAATTTGCCCCTATGTAAATCCAGCCACTAAAAAAAAAGCCAGAAAATAACAGCGATGTTGGGTTATTTTTACTGACCAGAACGTTCGCTCCTTAGTAAATTAACCCCATGTTTATTTTTAACAGTGTTGCTTTTGTGTATTTTTAACATAATGAAATGCATCACATTACGACAATATACAGCGATCACATTGTGGTTACATTTTGAATTGCAACTTTTTGTCATGACTGACAGTATGGCATATAAGCATATAAGAAGGGATATCACGCCAAATAGAGTGGCAAGACAGGATTTTAGTATATGTATATCTTTTACATGCCGCCACTTTAATCGTGGCGACGTAAGTTATTACCTTTGTTTGCTGTCCCGTTCAAGTGCCCTTGTGGGAATCATTTCCTTCAGGCCATTGCACTATGCATGGCCTGCACATGTCTGTTACCAGCTGCTGCTGCTTAGAGTGGGCACTGTCTTCTTCTTGTGTCTCTTATGGCCTTCTGGCTGCTGTGATTACAGACAGACTCCCGCCAATCATTTCCCCTAATTTGGACTGCTGGCCAATTAAAAGCCAACAGCAATGCCGGTGCTAGTGTGTTCAGTGCCCCCCTGCAAACGTTAAATTTGCACCCAACCACAATTTTACATTATGGTTAATAAGTATAGTATCAATCTAAGCGTCATAAAACACAATCTTGTAACCACAATAAAATAAAGCAAATCGTAGTCACTACTATACAATACAAACAGCCTCTTGGTCTCTATTATACAATTCCCACTTCATCCTAATCAATGCCATAAAATACAGACTATATATCTTAGTAACAGCCAGTGGCGTAGTAACGAAAATTTTCATGGGGGGGGCAAAAAGCCAAGGACTACTAAAGCCCCTTTTTCATGAGGTGCTCCAAGCACCATGAGCCAGATCCTGACCCCTGCACCCTTTATGTGCGTATGTGGGTCCATAGCTATGCAGCCATAGCAGGAAGCCCCCCTGCACTCCCCGATGTCTGTAGGAAATATGGACAATTACGCTTGCAGATAGCTACCTTAACTTTTACGACTAGGTCTGTGACCATACGGCCTATTTGTTATGGGGCTTTCCCTGCCCTCTCATTTAAATGGCGATACGGCCTTCGTAAATGAATGGTCAGCCCCTTCTGCATACTTACTGACATATACGTTATATGTCAGTAACATACTTATGTTACATACGTCAGTAGGAATGCAGATGGAACATCTGGCATGCATATGCGCAGATGTTCAGAGACAGGGATGACTTGCGTAAGTCCCCTGTCGTACCTAGATCAGGGTCTGATACCCACCATGGCTCTACCATTCTTAAGGCAAAGTTATCTACCTGACGATCGGACAATGAGGCTGCTGCTAACGTTTTAAGCCATCCACAGGTCACAATTATTTGCTCTCTCTGTTGCATTGTTGTTCAACTTATAAGAACAGTCAATGGGAAGTACTGCTTCCCGGCCTCCTGTGTCTGCTTATTCTTACTGCAAAATGAGTGGGTATTCTAAGAAAGAAAGAAAAAGGCATTTGCAAGAAGAAAATATACAGAACAAACATGAAAACATCTTTATTTTTGGTAAACAGAAGTGAAAACAGTTGACGAGTTCGAATAAAGCTATTATTGCTTCATCCCCATTTTTGCTTTTAGTCATCTCATTCCTCTTTATTCATCCTCATTCACCTTTGTACAGAAGTTCATGGGGGGGCAAAACACAGTCTTTGCCCCCAACAAAAATCATGGGGGGGGGCGACTGCCCCCTCCCCCCCGGTTCCTACACCCCAGGTAACATCCATACCATACAGGTATTATCCTAGTGACCGCTATACCATACGGGACACCATACAATACAGATTGTATCCTTCTGACCACTGTACAATAAATTAATTCTTGTAACCACAATGCAGTTAAAAAAGGCCACCTTAGAAAACAGAAAACATTTGTAACCACAATACAAAAGAAACACAGTTTTGTAAGCGTGTCTCCAGCAAACCAGTATCCCCATTACGTGTCTATAGCCCCCCCAGTATCTCCATCATGTCTCCAGCCCCCCCATTAACCCCATCATGTGCATTCAGCAACTCAGAATCCCCATGATGTGGCTCCAGCCCCCTTTATCCCCATCATATGGCTTAAGTCCCCAATATCCTCAGCATGTGCCTCCAGCCTCCCAGTATTTCCATCATATCTCCAGCACCCCCAATAATCATGTGCCTCCAGCCCCCCATATCCTCATCATATGGCTCCAGCCCCTCCAGTATCCCCATCATATGGTTCCAGCCCTCCCAGTATCCCCTTCATGTACCTCCAGTCCCCCAGTATCCCCATCATGTGTTCCAAACCCCCAGTATCCCTAATATGTGTATCCAGCCCCCCAGTATTCCCATCATGTGTTTTCAGCCCACCAATATTTCCATCATGTGATTCCAGCCCACCAGTATTCCCCATCATGTGTCCCCACAGTATCCCTTATTATGTGTCTAAAGCCCTCCAGTATTCTTATCATGTGTCTCCAGTCCCCACAGTATCCCTTATTATGTGTCTAAAGCCCTCCAGTATTCTTATCATGTGTCTCCAGTCCCCACAGTATCCCTTATTATGTGTCTAAAGCCCTCCAGTATTCTTATCATCCATTATGTCACCAGCCCAGTATCCCCATCATATAGCTCTAGCCTCCCCAGTATATTCCTATCATATAGCTCCAGCCCCCCCAGTATCCCCATCATATGTCTCCAGCCCCTCCAGTATCCCTATCATGTGACTCCAGCCCCCTCCCCAGTATCCTCATCATTGGCTCTAACCCATCAGTATCCCCATCATGTGTCTCCAGCCCCCTATTATCCCTGTCATGTGTATCCAGCGCCCCCATTATACCTATCATATGGCTCCCCAGTATCTTTGCCATATGGCTCCAGCCCTTTCCCCAGTATTCCTATCATATGGTTCCAGCCCCCCCAGTATCCCCATAATGTGTATCCACCTCCCCATTATCCCCATAATATGTCTCCAATCCCTGCTCTAGTCTCCCCATCGTATGGCTCCAGACTCTCCAGTATCCTCATCATGTGTATCCACACCCCCAATATTCCATCATATGGCTCCAGCCCCCACCCCAGTATCCCCATCATTGGCTCCAGCTCCCCCAGCATCCTCATCATGGGCCTGATCCAGACTTACACTGGTGTGCGTATCGTATTATCGCTAAACGTACCACCGATGCACGGCAACAGGTACTCCCCTTGCTTGTACCTAGTTTAGCTTCTATACGCTTGGCAAACCCATCCCTAACTTTTGTGTTCGTTCCCGCGGCTGTCCGTATGTTCATTGCGTATAAACGACGCTTAGCATGCCCATACTGTACAATTTAAATGGCTCCCCCCACCTACATTCCTTATGAACCAATAGACAGACTGGTTAAATAAATAAATTAGTTGGCTACTGATACATATAGCCACATGTACACATGAAAAATGAACATGTTTCAGAATGTTCTGAAACAAATGCATGTCCACATACACATGTACATGAGATGTGATCCACAATGATTAAATAAATGTGTATAATGATAGTCCCACTTAAATTAAATATAATAATAAACAAAACAAAAAACAAAGAAAACAAAACAAAAAAACTACATGGAACAAATATCTATATAAAACAATAACTATATAGAACAAATAAATGAATAAATCATTATTGACAATTTGAACAGATGATAAATACTGAATAGTAATCATTGATGAATGATAACTAACAATTAGAGCAGGCAATAATATTATCAGATAATTAGATTTGGATAAATGTTTGGACAAATGTTTGGTCAGATGATGTTACAAATAAATAACATGGGACATTAAATGAACAAAAAATAATAATAAATAAATAAATGTACAGAAAATAAAAGAATGAAATGAATAAAAATAAAATAAAATAAAGTAAAGAGGTCATTAAAGGTGGAGCGTATGGAGGTACAGAGAGAGGGTCCCACACATCAATGGGGTGTGATTACTTAGGTTCCTACAACACTGCATTCAATTCCATATTTTCATTTAGGCCATCTGTGGCCAAAGAATTCATTTGATGGATCCAAAATACCTCTTGTTTACAGAGCCGTTTAAAACGGTCTCCACCTCTTGCTGTGGGCTGTATATGTTCGATACCTACAACCTCTAAGCTGGTGGGGCTGCCTCCGTGTACCAAGGCAAAGTGTCTTGATACACTATGGGCCATACATTTTTTAATTACGTTCCGTCTATGTTCACTAAAACGTATACGAAGAGACCTTGTGGTATGTCCTACGTAATACAGGTCACAACTGCATTTTAATATATAGATCACGTAAGACGTACCACAATTTATGAAACTTCTAATGTTAAATTCCCTACGTACTCCACCGATATTGGGTTTAAATATAGTTCTATTTTTCACGTACCCACATGTAAGACATGCCCTTATTGCACCTAAGACAACCAATGGTTGCCACAGGTAACCAAATGATTTTTTCTTTGTTATGGCATGGAACCTTAGTAGAAATAGGTTCAGATTTAGTTTTCAAGAAACTAGGAGCTAGTATATTTTCCTTTTTTGTATATTATACGAGGTTGTATAGGTAAGATTTCTTTCAAAGTTTTATTTGGTAACAATACAGGGTAATTGGTTTTAAAAATATTTTTAATTTTATAAGATTTCCTATTAAATTGGGTTATGAAAGCACATTCGTTGTGGGGAGATTTTTGTTTTTGTTCTTGTTCTTTTTTATTTAACACCTATTCATACTTTCTACTTCGCTTAGTGCGTTTTCTAGAAGATTATTAGGATATTCTCTTTCTTCAAAATGCAGTAGCATTTTGTAAATCTCTGACCTGAATTCTGAGGGTGAGGAACAATTTCTCTTTAGGCGCATCAGTTGGCCCTTTGGAACATTGTCTTTCCATTTAGAATAGTGAGCACTGTGATAGTGGAGATATTTATTGGCATCTGTGGGCTTATGGTATGTGGAAGTTACAATCTTAGAATCATCAATTCTCAAAGATAAATCCAAAAAATCCATGTTTAAATGGTCAAATTTATGCGTAAATTTTTAATTATAATTGTTTTTATTAAGATGTGAAATAAATTCCAGTGCTCTGTGTTCACCGCCACCCCAAATAATAAATAAATCATCTATATAACGGTCATAGAGGACCAGGTCTGCCCCGAACTCGCTTCCCCACATGTGGGTATTTTCGAAATCCCCCACGTATAAGTTTGCGTAGCTCGGGTCGAAGCGGGTCCCCATGGCCGTTTCCTGCACCTGTAAATAATGTGAACCACCAAACAAAAAATTATTGTGGGTGAGGATGAAAGATATACAATCAAAGAGAAATGTTTGTTGTGATTCCGGTAAGTGACTGGATACTTTTAAAATATTGGTGATGGTGGTGGTGCCCAATTGATGTGGAATATTGGTATATAGAGATTCTATATCCAAAGTGAGGAAACTGTAGTGATTCTCCCATGTGATGTTATTGAGCAAGTGAAGAAGGTGAATGGTATCTCTGATATACTTTTATGAATTTTTGGCAATAAATATAAAATAGGGGTGACAGGGTGTGATTCAAAAAGAAATTTAAATTCCTCTTTATTAATGACATTGTTATTTTTAGCAATATTCAAAAGAGAAAAATGTTCAACCTGGAATTCAGGAGTAGGGTCTTTCTTCAATTCAGTGTAGAAATCATGATTCGCCAATTGTCTATGTGCTTCTGTACAATATGCATCATAGTCTAATTATAAAAATTTCCATTGGTGGACTCTTCATTGACAATGGAAAAAACTCTGATTTTGCTCTAAATCGGCCAGATTTACATGTAATATTATTCTCCCTATTAACATCATATATGAAGGTAGAATTTTCTACATTATTTTCTTCCCATAGTTCTTCTAACTGTTGAAGAATGGTCAGGTCATCATTATCAAAGTGGGGTGTGTTTTTAAGAGTCATCTGATCTTTTCTTATAAAGTATTTTTTCTGACATAAAGTGCACATAAATCTATTCAATTCTGTGAATAAATTGAAAAGGTTTGGTTCAGCACTTGGTGCGTAATTCAAGCCTCCTGCCAAAAGTTTCAACTGATGTTCTGTGAGAGCTTTTTTTGATAAATTGAAAACTCCATCTATTCTTGTTTCTTTGTCCCCCGTTTTACCCTGGCTTCTATTTCTTCCTCCTCTCCCTCGCTTTCCTCTACATCTTCCCATGACTCCCTAGATCTTTTTTGGGGTGTTGTGGAGAGTAGTTCGAAGCAGTTGGGTTGGAAAAAATCCTTTGGATAAGGGTGGACATTTTTCTCCAAAAAACCTCTTGACACTTTATTAGTCATATGTAGCTTCTTTACAGGGGGCTTAACCTTAATAATTGCATAGCCCCTGTACTGGGGCATTTAACTATTTATATATAGGTTTTATGGGGACAGTTACAATATGACTGTGTACTGTGTACTGGGGCATTTGCTTATTGATACTGTATATAGGTATCAGTGGACAGTTACTATAGGACTAGGTGTACTGGGGTATTTAACTATTTATATATAGATATACATAGATATAGATGTTTGTCTATGTGTATTGTGGACCATGTGTATGCAAGGGCATGCTTTTAACCCTTGGCATGCTGCCGATTATAGTACTAAAAAGCACAGCATGCCCAGCAATACATGGGCATGTTGTGCCTTATAGTACTATATGCTGCAGCATGCTAAGGGTTAATATCATTTCTAGGACATCGACACTCACACCCATTCTCCCTAGTTCATCTGCATATAATGGGAAGGAATTTCCCATTACATAAATGATGCTACTGGATCCTACATTAATTACAAGAATTCATTTATTAAAAGACAAAGTATATAACTCACCAGGAACAGGTGAGTAAATTATCTATGCAGGGTAGGGTCAGGCTGTAGGGGAGGGATGGTTAGGGTCAGGCTGCAGGGGAGGGAGGGTTAGGTTCAAGCTGCAGGAGATGGTTGGTTAGGGTCAGGCTGCAATTAAGGGAGGGTTAGGGTCAGGCTGCCAGGAAGGGAGGATTAAGGTTAGGGTAGTGAGAGGGGAGGGTTAGGGTAAGAATTAGGGAATGGACTGGGGGACTATTTTTTTATAACTTTTCGAAGCAACGAAAGCTCGGTGCTCCGTGGATTGATTGCAATGCCTCCTCGAGGCTTATGCAATTGAAATCCCAACCAGTTCGCAACCGGCTGGGAGAAATCGGAATTTTAGAAATTCAGATTTTCTTTGCGGGGACTCACCCCTATTGGGGAGGGTGTTCCGCAGTAGGCTTATCTCTGGAAAGGATTAACAGTGGCAAGAAGAGGCTTTTAACAAAACTAGATCATTTTTATTTAATTTGATTTTTAATACATTTACATTGTCATTGAAAAGTTCACACAAAGCATAACAGCAGTTTTACTATATATAACAGTGTAGCTCCCTGCGCTTGCATTTGGATTACTGAGGATGGGAACATATCTTGGAATGTAGCTGCAGTGTGCTTGGATGTTCCATATCCATAAACAACCCATTGTACTTGCCAAGCGATTCAGAGATTAAATATGCATCTCTATTGCCTAAAATCCTTTTGACGAGTTGCGTGTTACATGTTTTACCATGCGGCGCATTTAATTTTGCCTTAGTGTCTGGATCAGGCCCTATACGTCTAAAACCATCTATACTTATTAAAATAAAATATTAAATTATTAAATATTAAATATTTAATATGAAAATTAAAATATTTTATTAAAATGAAAATTAATTAAACATATGAATTCCATGGTGTCAATTAAATAAGTTATTAATATGAATATGAGAGCTAAAATATAAGAGGTTTTTTTGTTACAGAAAGTTGTATTACTTTTTATTTAATATTCTTTGTGCTTGTTTTTTTTATAATTAGCTGTCAACATAAAAGTTAAATAAAATGTTCTAGTCTAAAATTATTTGCTTTAAAATGTATCTGGAAAGAAATACTAGTATAATTTCATTAAACTTTGGCTTTCCACAGCTGTCTTTTGAGTTAATATTTTATATCATGTCTTTCTTCCACCTGTTTCCAGCCATCAAAACAAAAAACATATTAATATAATCTCTTAATTATACCAATAAGTTTAGTTTATTCTTATTTATTAAGTATTAATAAGATTTCTGTAAAGAAGTAAATGCCTAAATATATCATACAAAAAAAACCTCCCAAAACATCCACTTTATGCCAAACATATTATACTTACTTATACTTATATTTAGACTTCAGAATTTTAGTAACCAGGGCTCTAAATATGTATTTGATAAAGCTAGAAATAAACAGTGTTACAAATTAAAATTATGACTTCTTGAGAATTGGAAACTTAATATCTGACAGGAATAGAAGGATACATTTGTTTCTGACTGCAAGGTAAAACACACTGTTTACAAATTGATTTGAACTATAGTATTTTTTTTTATGCATTTTAACTTGAAATGCATATCTAAGTATATGACGGCCAGTGTAAATAAAAGTTTGAAGACATATAAGTCACAAATGTAATAAACAAGGGCGTAACTACAGGGGGTTCAAAGGGTTCAACTGCTGCGGGGCCCGGCGGCTTAGGGGCCCGCAGGCAGCGCACAGATTACCCATCTCACCCCAACTTATTCAGACCACCATAAACTGACTAAGCAGCGCTGTGGAGTCTGTCTCCCCAGCGCTGCAACAGAGGGTCACGGTGGATGGACACTTCATCCACCGTGACTCTCTGTAGCATTGCTAGAGGGACAGTTTCCATGGCCTCTCTCCCCCCATATGGCAATCCTGCGGCGCTGCAGCCAGCTCCTCTCATCCAGACGCCAGCAAGATGACGACAGCGAGGAGGCGGGGTCAAGGCTCCTTTCTACTTCTACAGTCTGCTGTTGTTGCTACTGCAGGTAAGTAAATCGTCTCTTTTCTGGCCTTCAACTCTGATAAGTGAGGAGTCAGGCAGGGAATTCCCTACATGATGACCAGGCCTGCCTGACTCCTCACTTACCACAGCTATGACAGCAAGTCACCTCAGAAGTAGTGTCTAAGATGGCGCCTTGGGCCCCCTCCACACTGCTACACTCCTCTGAGGCCGGACTGGCCATTTGGCAAATGCCAGAACTGCATTACCTGTGTGTGTGGTCACTGGTCAGCAGAGTCTGCTGAGGAGGAGGAGGAGCGTGTAAGCTGTGCTCTGCAGACTCCGCTGACCAGTGACCACACACACAGGTAATGCAGCTCCGGCTGTGAGCCTGTCACAGGGAAGAGCATAGCTTCCTATCGGCAGCCTGTCAGTGAAGTTAGTTAAGGATTTACCCTTAACTTTCTTCACTGTTTAGCAGGTGATTGAAAGCTGTGCTTTTCCCTATGTCTATCATAGCTCATACAGGGAAGAGCACAGCAAGTTAAGGGTTAAATCCTTAACTTACTTTACTGATAGGCTGCTGATAGGAAGCTACGCTCTGCACGGGCAGGAAGCAGAGACTTTTACTTTCACTTTCAGCCTCTGGCTGTGTACAGCGTGTTCCTGTGTGGCAACTTCTGTTTAAGGTAAGCTTTATTAATTTTCTATCTATCTATCTATCTATCTATCTATCTATCTATCTATCTATCTATCTATCTATCTATCTATCTATCTATCTATCTCTTTTATCTATCTACTATCTATCTATCGATCTATCTATCTCATATCTTTCTATCTCCTATCTATCTATCTATCTATCTATCTATCTATCTATCTATCTATCT
>WWET01002157.1:269658-282350 GCA_011038615.1 Limnodynastes dumerilii
GCAGTTTTCCCTTTTTTTTTTCTCTTTTTTTAATTTGTCTTTTATATATATATATATATATATATATATATATATAAAATAGTGTGGACATGGGGGCCCTGTTCTAAATTCTGGTGTGGGGCCCACAGAATTCTAGTTACGCCCCTGGTAATAAAGATATTCTCAATGTTACTTGTGCTATAATGATTTATATAAACCTTATAAACACTGCCTGATTTTGCTTATTTTGCTCATATTTTTTGATCCCGACCTTTGAAACATAACCATTTTATGTGTTAACGTATTGAAACTTTTACGGTAGGGTCCTGCTGTCGAAAGTCCATGTGAATGATGGGAGTTGTTTCCCAAACAGTCACACAGATGCATTGATATAGTGGAGATCCACTATCAAAACACCGACCAGACTTTATTCTGAGATCCAGTCCACTGTCCATTAGAAAGGCGCATTTTCGGTGGCTGTTTATATACTTTAGACTATAAAAAATTAAATGGTGTAACAAAAATGCTACCAAAACTTGTATTTAATAATTGATAGTTTTGCACACATTTTTTAGTTAAATTAGACATGTGTATTTAAAAGGTTGTTTTCTGCTTTGGAACCATAAGAAGTTATTGTTTTTTTTCTTATATTGTGTCTAATAACATGGTTGCTGTACATGTATAACACTAGACCAATATATTTGTAGATGTGCACTTTACACATTATCCTAATTATTAGCTACCTATAGAATTAGTCCTAAAATACATTAATGACATAAATTATTTGCTTTTATACTACTTAGAAGAGCGAAAAAATACCTTTAAGCCTTCAGGCATTATTAACACTTTGGACATTTTAAAAAACTGCTTTCGTTTATCATAAATTTAATGCACATTTTTATGCACCACAGATTTAACTTTCTGAAAGAAGTGTCTTTATATATCCTCTGGCAACACTGATTACTTTAAAAGATTGTAAACTACAAAGTAATTGTTCCACTTATAAAATTATACTTTGAGCTTTCAACTTAGCCAGGCCTAAATGTTTTTTTTCTATGGATCTGTAAGCTATGGTCTTGTACCACACATTGTTCTGCAATATGTGTTATAGGTGTAATAGAACATGAGGGCATAAATATATAATGAAGGGTGGTAGATTCAGAGGAAATGTGAAGAAAAATTACTTCACTGAAAGAGTGATAGATAAGTGGAATAGCCTCCCATCTGAGGTGGTTAAGGCTAACACAGTAGAACAGTTTTAACATGCTTAGGATAAATATAAGGATATCCTAAATCTTAAACTAAATTGAGAGTAAATAGGGTCTAGGATCAATACAGTTTTAAATAAACAACTGGGCAGACTGGATGGGCCATGTGGTTCTTTCTGTGTTTCTATGATATGTAACGGCAGATTAAATAAATAAAAAATGTTAAACAGCAACTGATCAAAGGAAATTTTTGTGTCTTAAATGTATGGTTAAATGCTTGCATAATGAGTATTAATTAGTAATTTAGGAAACTATATATTATTATATATTTTCACATCAATTTAGGAAATCCTCTGGACTGTGATTTATCACCTGCTGGTCATCCAGGACTTAAACATCTTTCACAAGCATTTTTAACAATGTATACAAGCATGGAGCCTTTCTACCCCCTGGTGGGTCTTATGTACTTTGTTTTAAGCTTATTTTTGAGTGTCTTTTTGTTATTTTAATTAATTAATTATTTACTAACTGTTAGAGCGGAGTTTCTCATTCCACTCCACTCCAAGAGTAAAAATAACACCATCTGGGGGGCGTGGCCTAGCTGAGGAGCTGAGCAGACGTGTGTTGCCGGAGCCTAAGTGATTTTTGGGGGATATACCCCCATCAAACTACACAAAAAGGTCCCCTCCTATTTTAGAGCCTGGACCGGGACCCCGCTCACCCCTTTGGCGGCGGTCCGGAACTCCTCAGGAAAGCTGTGGCGCACAGTGTCTATGCCCGGCTGGGCCGTCGGGCCCCTACACTCCACAAGCACCGGTGGAGTATACTGAAAGGAGATTGAGACTTTCCCCTGGCTGTCCCCGCCTTGACTCCTGCCGCTGCTTCTAGAGGCCACCGCGGCTCCGGACACTGCCGCGGCCTGAACCGCGTGTCTATTGTCGCCAGCGGCCATCTTGGAATCTGCTTCTTAGAGTCTCCTGCCGGGGCCAGCTTCACCAGAAGAGAGGAGAGGACCTTCCACAGCTGTTCCGCATTCCTTGAAAGAAGGTCTGAACGCTGCTGGGGATCTTACCCTACGCCCTGAGTTCAGCACTGCCGACGGCCATCTTCTGGTCTGGACCCACGATCCCCCCCCTCTGGAAGTGCTCCGGGCTGTGAGTGCAGCTGAGGGAGAAGAGGGGGTCACTCACCCACTGCCTGCCGATGCTTGGGGATCCTTTCCCCGTTTGCCTGCCTGTCTCCTGCTGCTCATAAGCGCAGGCACCTTTCCCCACTCTCTGCTACCAACACAGGCCTCTGCCAGGCACCAGGTGCCCATCTTTCCACAGCTGGATATTACCTTAGCTGTTGGGGCCATCATTCCCATCCCCCTCTTCCATTAGGAATACCACAAGGATCCCACAATCTCTGCCTGTGCTATCCACTGTGCCTACAAAGGCCTTCATCAACCCTGATTGCAGAACCCTTGTCACCCCCCTCTTTTCTTCTTCCTCCTTGCATCTCATATCCATTCCCCTCCCCCTATGAGCCGCACCTACCCCAGCCTTCCCAGTCTGACCCTGCTTCTCAACATGCTCTGAAGAGGAGGTGCCATTACCTGGGGCATGTACCTCTTTATCCATTTCACCTCCTCAGCACCCCTCACATGGCGATGTGAGAACCTCCACCCGGTGACCAAGGGGGGACCTGCCCAGCTGGAGCAACCCGGCAGCCGTATCCTGTTATAATTCAGGCCCAGGGGGGGCCTCTGCAATGCCTCGTTCCAACAAACGCAACAGTACCCATAGCACCCAAGGCCTGCTCCAATTTGTTAGGAAGTCTAAATCCTCAACCAGCATGCCTCCACCCTCTCCTACACAAAGCCTTCCTGAGGAGGACTCTGACATGGAAGATCCTGCGGCCCCCTCCACGAAAGCTGACATTGCTGCCATTCTCGCAGAAATGAGGAGTGTTAAGCAAACCATCACGGACGAAGTAAATAAAGCTATGGCTGACCTGTGTAAGGAAATCACGGACATTGGTTCCCGTGTGGACTCCTTGGAACAGTCCCAAGACAGCCTACTGGGCACGCAAGACACGATGGGGCAAGAGTTGGCCCAACTTCGTAACGACGTCCTGTTGCTGGCAGACAGGCAAGAGGATGCAGAGAACCGCGTCCTTGAGGTCCTATGAGGGCCCCCAACTGGACGATTTTCTTCTCCGCCTCTTCCGACATTTAGCCCCTTCTGTACCTGACGACATGCTCATCATGGACCGTGCACACAGAGCGCTCCGTCCCCGATCCCAAGATGTCAGCTTTCACCGTGACGTTGAACGGAGAAGGCGTTCGACCGCATTGGTTGGCCTTTCATGCTTGCCACTCTCCAACACCTTGGCATTGAGGGAGATTTTCTTACGGGGATCCAGGCCTTGTACTCTTTGCCTACCGCACAGATTTCGGTTAATGGGGTCCTCTCTGAACCCATGACCATCACCAACGGAACCAGATAGGGATGCCCCCTGTCCCCTCTGATCTTCGCACTAGTAACCGAGCCGCTGGCAGCGAGGATCCGAGGGTCCCCAGAGGTGGTTGGGGTGCGGGTGGGGGACAACGAGTATAAGATCTCGCTATTCGCTGACGACGTCCTCCTGACTCTGTACTCCCCACACACCTCCCTACCAGCACTTCACTCTATTTTAACCACGTACGGGTCTCTGTCAGGCTACAAGGTGAACGTCACGAAGACAGAAGCACTTACGGTCCACATTCCACTCCCTACTGTTACTCACTTAAAAAACAAATTCTCCTTCAGTTGGCAAAGGGACAAAATCAAATACTTAGGCGTCTACATAACACGTTCATACCAAACTCTATATGATAGAAATTTCCCTCCCCTCCTGCGCGCTATCAAAAATGATCTGTCCAGGTGGCAACCCCTATACATCTCTTGACTTGGGCATATTATTGCCATCAAGATGAATGTCATGCCCCGTTTGTTATACCTCTTTCAGATGCTACCGATCTCGGTCCCCCATAACATCCTTCTCCAAATACACAAATGGTTTGTACAGTTTGTGTGGAAACACAGACCCCCCCGGAGGAGGACACATGGTCAACCATATGCGAGAGACTAGCTAAGGTCTCTTTATCTACTCTTATTCAAGAGAATATGTTTAAAATCTACAACAGGTGGTATCTAGTCCCCGCCAGATTACACCGTATATACAGCACGGTCTCCCCGCTATGCTGGAGGGGCTGCGGGGAAGTGAGGTCCTTTCTACATATTTGGTGGGATTGCCCCATAATCTCTGGCTTCTGGTCCATGGTGGCCACGCTAATCTCTTAGGTTCTAAATATGTCAATTTCTAAATGCCCCTGGTCCTTTCTCTTAGGTGCCCCTATTGATGATTTAGACAAAGACTCCGACAGGCTAGCTACCCAAATTCTAGACGCAGCCTGTTGTCTTATAGCCAATCATTGGAAGGACACCTCCCCCCCCCTCTTCCCAACTATTGAATAAAGTTTGGTATCTCTCTTCCATGGAGAAAATGTCAGCTTATCTTCACAATAAATCGCATATTTTCTCACGTGTCTGGGCCCCTTGGTTTATGTTATATCACCCCAATCGACTACACTCCTCCGCAAACAGGTTGACCAGCCTATTTCTGTAACCTGTTTGGGTTTATGGTTTGTAATCGATTACGGTGGATTGCCTTCATTCTATATCGAAATGGTATCCACTTAGATGACTGATATCCCTCCCTCCCCCTCCCTCTCCGCTATCCCTTTTTATTATTGCGCTTTATGGTTACTGGCTTATGATAGCTGTGATAAGTTGTTCCCCCATATGTCATTAACCTCTATACTTGTTTTACTTGTTACTTTACTTTGTATGCAGCCATGCTGAACTGGATTCCATTTGGTCACACTGCAGGGGATCCCAAATTCAAGATTGCGGCCAATGGCCCATGTGGTGAGATAATATGGGAAAAACAGGAGTGATGTATATGTATCATTAATATGTTCATTATGTACATATAAAGTACACCCTCTAGATGTTGTGTTTTGGCAGCAGTGCCAAGGGATGGGTTGTTTTCTTTTTTTGTTTTTTTTTTGTCCTTTTCTGTAAAAAATTTAATAAAAATTTACTGAATTTAAAATTAAAATGAACGCCATATGAAGATGCCGTTATTGTAAGTATTGCAGTGGTTTCCCATACACAACCCTTTTCCTATCCCTATTAACAGATTTAGAAAGGTATATAAGGGATGACCGTTAGAACCGCACACACATACAGTATATAATTAATATTTTGGCCACTGGAAAAATCAATGGTGAGCTAACTGTGGTGGCCGCTGAGGGCAACCTCTTATGTGTCCACTTGGAGTGGTTCCTGAACATCCTGTGTCAGCTTTTATGGCGCCTGGAGGACCTGGATCTATGTATGGGAACTGGGGATATGCCAAAGGGGGACAGGGAAAGGGAAACAGGAACCCTATTGGCCATAACCTAAGTGGGAGTCATGGGGGCAGGGTGAATATGAAACATAGGCCCGTCTATCCCTGTGCACATGGTAAACTTTATTATGCCTGTGATGGTGAATGTGGCTGCTTTTGTGAGGGGCAGAGGTATTATGTGAATGATTTAGTGTTGGTGTTTGGTGCAACACTTTCTGGGACAGAGTATATCCGTCAGGGGAGGCTGACAGCCTGTCACTCTGTACTTCAAACAAGCTAAGGGAGGCAGAGGAGCCTCTCTGCTCATCCCCTTCCCTACCCCTCCCTTGTGCCCCCTTGCTTTGCGCTGCACGCTGGTGAGAACGGAGGAATAGAAAGTTCCTAATGGCACTAAAAGCGGGACAGAAAGTTAAAGGCAATTGATACTTATACCTCCCAGTTCAACAATTCAGAATGGGAGAGAGGACTACCCCCAGACAGTGGACCTCTTTTATAACATTGTGTGGGGAGATCACAGGACGTTCCCAAATTGTCATAACCCCTAAGCCAGTAAGGGTGCTTTCACCCAATCAGGGAGTTCATTTGGGCTTATGCAGCCCTCTCTCACACTATATTCCATTTGGCAAAAGATAAAAAATAAACACAAAAGAAGGAAAGAGTCAAACTTACCTGACCGGACGATGCGTATGGCTCTGAAGATGTGCGCATGCACAATGTTTTTCATGCTGCATGGAGAAATGGGCCTGGCTAAGTTAAGTAACGTTCACAAATGTAATTTTAAAAAAATAGAGATCTTTGTTTCTAAAACAAAATATTAGACTTTATTTCTGGAAACTGTGAACCACTTTTTTATACATTTTTCATAGTTTTCACCCTAATTTAAATTTTGTGCTGTGTTTATGTTTTGTTTTTGAGCTACTACATAGTCAATAGCGCCCACGTAGATACTTTTTTTGTATTAAGCTGAAAATCATGACAGTAATTTGCAAGGATGGGGAAACCAAGACCATCATTATGGACAGTTTAGCCATACAAACCTTCTTGATGTTATTAATTAAATAAAAAAACTGAATAATTTTTTCCCCTTGTTTTAATAAGCATACTAAAACAAGAAGCTGTCACTTCTGTAGTTATCTATTTTAAAAAAAATAAATATATAGTGCACCTGATCCAATGTGGATGCATTATACTTCCTATCCAGAGTGCATTTTTTAGCAACTCTGAATAGGACTTAGAGAGATGGGGCATACTTGTACAGCCGTAAGCCTCTGCCACAAAACCATTTAAATGAGTTTTTAAATACATACATTTGGAGCATTTAAAACCCTTTTAAATGTTTTTTTTTTTTTTTTCGATGGTCATTAATACCAGAGCATAGTAGCAGGATTTTGCTACTATGCTGGCAGAAAAAATAATAAGAAAAAAAATTAAATTTAATTCTAAATATAAAAATTTTTATTTAACTGAATTTAATAAAAAAAATTAAAGCACAAGGGTCATTTTCACTTTTATCTTATTTAAATATAGTAGAATGTCTAGTTCCACTGTCACACAGCAGATGGAAATGGACACAGATAAATAGGCACTTTTGCTGTGATTCAGCATCATTATGAGTAAATAAGGCTCCTGTGAATCACAATAAGATGTGCACCGACTATCAGAGAAGGGTGTAAAATTAGTAAAAAATAAATAAATTTGTACATATAAGAAGAATGACAGAGGAAATCTTTATAGCCAAAATATACGAGCGCTGGCTATGTGCCAATACCTAAAACAAACACAGAAATAGATAGGAAATAGCTGTGCTAGAGTAAATGTAAAGTACATGTTTTTTAGATTAAATATTTGATTCTTCTGAACCAAATGTAATTTTTTGAATCACTTGCATTTACCTATCTATATTCCCAATTTACTCTAGAGCAGCTATTTCCTATCTAAAAAGGCTCTTGTATTTAGAAAGAATATTGTTCAATAAAGTATGAAAATTTGGTGAAAAAATTGAGCAGTTTCTGTAAATAGAACCTCCAGAATTAGAATTGCAAGTGGACACCATAACATTGGGCTGGATCCAAACTTAAAAAGGAGTTTGAAATTAAGAGAGGAAAGTTACTCCCTGGGCACACTGGGCAAAACCATGTTGATTTCAGTGGGAGTCAAGTTAATTGTATTGTTTGCATGCATGCAGGGATATACCTTTGAATTGCTTACTGCACACAAATACTGACCAGCTTTACTTTCACAATGTTATTAAGACTTGGGCTGGGAAACATCAACTCTCAACTCTAATACTGTTTGTAACAGATGAAATATGACTCCCCTGCAATTAACATGGTTTAGCCCAGGAGTAACTTTCCTCTCTGGATCCTCCTTCTTAAGTCCGGATCCAGCCCATTGTTTTTAAATATACCTCTATTATCTTTGCATTTTGTTGAAAGATGTTGGGAGAAAAGGTAAAATATTTTGTGTCCATATAATTTACTATATTATTCTGATGTCATCCCATATGTAATGACATTTAAAATTTGCTCCCAAAGAATCCGTTTATGTTCAGGCTAATCCTGACAACAAGGGTTTTGACAGCATGCAATAAAGGAAAAGGGGGGTTGTCTTGATAAGTCCCATTATTTAGATAAAACATAAACAGTTAAACTAAATTAGTAATGATATACTAACAAAAAAGGTTTGGATAATCTTATGTAGTTATAGAATATCCATAATTTTGCAATGTTGAATCATAATATCAAATATTGAAATCAAATAAATAACCATGACCGCATGTAAAGTAAAATAACCTTCAGTGGTTTTAGTTTATTCATAAAGGAAACCAAATAAACTATCTGTCTGATGTTATTTGATGCTTGTTTAAAAGTAACAGAAACTTGGCAGGGGGGGGCATGGCTTACCAGCGGATGGAGTAGGTCGCACGGACCAGGAGCTCTCCACTTCACCCGCTATTTAATCCGTGGTTCGTCTCTTACCTGCATTCTGCTTGCCTGTCATCGGCGCTGTGAGGGTCTTGGCGGCTGCGGAGATCTGCGACTGCTGCCTGTGACGTGGATGGGCCTGGCGACCGGAGCTGATCTGCTGACTGCCATGGGGCTACTGTCTGTGGCGGGACTTTCTCTCGCTCCCTGCTCCTTCTGACTTTGTGCGCTGCTGGACGGCAGCGGGGGTGGAAGCGCTTGTCTCCTCTCCTGTGGTGCTGTACTCCGGACTGCTGCAGGTGCTTCCCGTCCACGCTGCTGAGGTGGGACCTTTTTTCTTGTTTTTGGCGCGAATCTCCACCATTTCTCCTGTCCGCCAAGTGCCTTCTCTTCCTGCCTCCTCTGGGAGTGCCCATTTCCAGTGGACATCGCTGCAGGCGCTCTCTAAGTAGCGATGCTGGGTTCCTCCTGCTGCTGCATTGTCGCCCCTTCCTGGTGCGCCCCTGCACACTTTCTCCCTCACAAATTGTGCTACATTTGGGTATATTTGCTCTTCTCTCCATACCATTACAACCTACCTGCTCTGGTGGACATCTGTTGGACACACTGTGGGGGTTAATACTCCTTGACTTTGCTACTCCTTTAACCTTGGCAGGGTAGCAACAGGCCTACCCAACTATAGGCCCAGTGTTATTAAAGCTGTTATATCACCCTGCTGTGTCACCAGAATACCTACCTACAGCTCTCTGCACTTTTTTGTTGCATTGCTGCAATACTTCTCTGTTGTGCAGATGGGATACACACCTATAATTATTCGTGGCCTTCCTTGACCTGGGTCTTACTGCTGATATATAACCGTAAAAGAGAAGAAATTAGTGTTTGGAAAATCCCCAAACTACTCTTCTAGCCCGCAACTAGGGGAAAAAAACCTCAGATATGTGATTGTACCAGATTGATTTCTATAGGGATATTCCAGCAGCAACACTTGGGGATGACTAGTCCCCGTTTAAAATACAGGACAAAAGATAGAGTTGCGCTATGGAAGTAGCCTATAAAAACGGTATTCTTTATTAAAATCAAGAAAAACAAAGAAAGATGGGAAACAAATCCCAATTGTACACACAACAGATATTGTAAAACAATTGTATAAAAATATATAAAGTATACACACTAAGCGTATTTATTGCTTATACCCAATAAATTAGATGTATGCCTGTCGACAGGACTTATTTATACAATATATCAGGGTAATTCCTTCTTCCAAGTTGGCCATATAATGGCTCTAAATTAACCAATACTAGGGTTCACTCTGATTATCAGTTTAGTATTCTGTCCAGATACATTCACCTTGCAAGGTGTTAGTGGTATTTAAATAGTATCACACAGTCTTGTAGTCCGTAGGAAAATATGCTTTCAGATATGGACTCTATATAGAGCTGATTGAGACTCCAATATAATATTTTTTCCGTAGATACTGATAATTAGGCAATGTGAATAGGATCTTGTGCTGTGCATATAAATTGTGCAAAAATGACAACAAAAGCAGCTGGCTTGCGGGAGAACATACAGCAGTACTCACTATTTGGTTGGGGTGGCTCTGACTCCAATGGCAGTTATTAATGCCATACTCACAATTGGAGCCCTTTTTAATGTTCCTTGGTGAGCCTGATACACGGAGGTCTTTGTACCTCCCTCCGGACGCCGCTCTGGCCGACTACGGCGGGATAGGTCCCGTGCAAGCAGATCTCCACAGAGGCTAACTGTATTTTCTCTTTTCTCAGACAGACAAATCGGTGAGGGAGCTCCCTTGCTTGGCGTGATATGTTGCCCAGAGTATCCTTAGTATTTCGGCAGTATAGGTATGCCAGGGAAAGAAGGAAATAAACGCTGTGTATATAAGTATATAACTTACAATCTGTCCAAAACCTAACATGTTCCACCGAGATTTGAACTCGGATCACTGGATTCAAAGTCCAGAGTGCAAATCATGATATGTTTTAGAAAATTATTGGAACAAGTAGGAAGGTTATACAATGAAGACAAGGTAGAAAAGCTAGATTTGTTTAATTTCCAAAACAAAAGAACCATTTGAGGTAATGCCAGTTTAATAGGGATCCTATGAGTGAATATGTGTAAGCATATTTAACATATTCATAAGAACAAGTACAAATTCCATTATATGCCTAAGAGTAAATTGATTGATATTAATAATTATTGTATAAGCTACTAGTGGGGCTATTTCTTGATTCAGGGGTAAAGTAATATAGAACTCACTGTATGAAAAAGATATTAGAACTTAAGAAGCGGTACGTTGGAGAAAGCTAATAGAGAAAGTAGAAAGGTTATATAATAAAAACAAGGTAGAAAAAGTAGTTGTGTTTAACTTACGAAACATAGTGTCAGCAGAGTTAACACATTCATTAAGACAATTGAAATATGCCACAATATCTTTCAGATTAGTATTTGTTGGTAAATTTTGCTTTCAGTGCTAGAATAGTCGTAAAGTACATAACTTACAATCTGTCCAAAACCTAACAGGTTCCACCGAGATTTGAACTTGGATAACTGGATTCAAAGGGCCTGATCCAGCGCTACGAAAATTCGCACGACGGGCGAATGCGAACGTACGCTCGTCGTATCAACCTACACGCCCCTAGCACTCCCATAGTAAAGTCCCTGCTTACGGCGGCTATACCCTACACTGGGTACGACCGTCGGCCGTACGAAAATTCGCACAAAATACGCTGAGAAAATACGCTTAGCACGCCCATACGGTACAATTTAAATGGCTATCCCCGCCTCCCAGTAGTAAAACGGGCGCCCAGCCGACCATCGTAAAAAAAATACGCCCAGCGAGCGAAAAATACGCTAACGATACGCCCGCTATTCGCTCATGACGCTCAGGCGACCGGAAGCTGTCATACTGGGCATGAGCATCGCTCATGAGGGCGACCGGAACCTGTCATACTGGGCATGCGCATTGCGAATTTTTTGCCGAAAATTCGCATACGATGAGCGTACGCTCGCTTGCGAGCGTTGCTCTGGATCAGGCCCAAAGTCCAGAGTGCTAACCATTACATTTAACATGGAATCACAGAGATTTGAAATTGGATCACTAAATTCAAAGTCCAGAGTGCTAACCATTACACCATGGAACCATTAACTGACAAAAACCGGAATTTATTAGCAGTATAAGCGTTCTCCCAATCTCTTAATATATGGGATCAAACTGGTTAAAATGTTTATGGGTGAATGGGTTACACTGAGGAAACTGCATTAAGTGTCAGTTTTAGATATCATTGATAATTGCAAGAGTCGTTAGTGGAACCACACTTTGAATCTTGGATAGAGTAATGGAGACCTCAGTGTATGTTAAAGAAAGAAGAACCTGAAAAGGGATATGATTTATAAAATTATTGGAAGAAGTAGGAAGGTTATACAATGAAGACAAGGTAGAAAAGCTAAATTTGTTTAATTTCCAAAACAAAAGAACCATTTAAAGGTAATGCCAGTTTAATATGGATCCTATGAGTAAATATGTGTAAGCATATTTAACATATTCATAAGGACAAGTACAAATTCCATTATATGCCTAAGAGTAAATTGATTGATATGAATAATTATTGTATAAGCTACTAGTGGGGCTATTTCTTGATTCAGGGGTAAAGTAATGGAGAACTCACTGTATGAAAAAGATATTAGAACTTAAGAAGCGGTACGTTGGAGAAAGCTAATAGAGAAAGTAGAAAGGTTATATAATAAAAACAAGGTAGAAAAAGTAGTTGTGTTTAACTTACGAAACATAGTGTCAGCAGAGTTAACAGATTCATTAAGACAATTGAAATATGCCACAATATCTTTCAGATTAGCATTTGTTGGTAAATTTTGCTTTCAGTGCTAGAATAGTCGTAAAGTACATAACTTACAATCTGACCAAAACCTAAAAGGTTCCACCTAGATTCGAACTCGGATCACTGGATTCAAAGTCCAGAGTGCTAACCATTACACCATTACATTTAACATGCAACCACGGAGATTTGAAATTAGATCACTGGATTCAAAGTCCAGAGTGCTAACCATTACACCATGGAACCATTAACTGACAAAAACAGGAATTTATTAGCAGTATAAGCGTTCTCCCAAT
>WWET01002158.1:0-11522 GCA_011038615.1 Limnodynastes dumerilii
ATAGTTCAGCGTGGTATTGGTCAGTAGTTCAGCATGGTATTGGTCAGGTCTACATTTGCACCTTAAAAGGTGTAATCACAGCTCCGGATCAGCCCCCCTAAGACGGGGTACATTCACAGAAAGAATGACAATCACATCCAGCCCTCCTGATATCTTAGGCCCGGATTCACAACACCGTATGGCTTCAACAAACGTCCGTAATTTGCCGTTAGTAGCTAATACGCATGCGTAGTAACTATTTTATGTAATCTACGTATCGTTTCATTACGTAGATTGTGTATATGCGGTCTTTAAAGACTTTAATTGCATATATTATTATTATTATATCATTATTATTATTATTATCATCATCATTATTATTATTATCACATTAATGAGAAATGTTATAACTTTTCCTTTTGCTATGGAAAACATCATTAATAAGAAATAAAAACTACTAGTGCTGGCACTTGTCCTATGCAGGTAATTTACTTAGGGAGTGGATTTATATCAGTGCATGTAATACATGTTTACCCAGTAAATAACTGTTCATCCTTTTTTTCTTCAGTAATAGGCTACATTATGATAATGGCATTTCTATACACTGATGTAAATACAATGAATTAAAACATTTAAATAACCCAGTAATGCTGTTTTTTAAAACCGTTGACTGGAAGTGAGAAGCCATGAAGATTTCTCAGGCATTGAGGAGTGTCTTGTCCCTTACACCAAGATTCAATATTATACTGTAAGAGAGAAGCCAAGGCTAACATCCATTTTCTACACTGCTGAAGCAGGTGCCAAGGTCTGATGGACTGTGTGTTGTGGGGACCTATGCCTTTTATTCTATTTAGGACAATGATTAATTAGTGAACTTACACTGAAATATGGCAACACGTAACAGACAACCAATGGTCCTTTCTCTTATTGACCAGAAATTCTGTAACACGGAAACAAAATAAAATAATGGTTTTGTGTTATCTTGTTGCAGAGCTGTATTATGAATTATTACATGTACTTGTACTGTTACTGATAATATGCTGTTTCTTACAAGCTCCTGTTGAAATAAAATTTATTATTTTATTAAATCAGATAATTAAACATTTTCTGTAACATGTTCAGATGAGAGGATTTTCTTATTCAAATAGTGGTTTATTTTGCTTCTACTTTCTACATTTATCCTACAGTTTATTCTATTATAGAATTTTATATCACATTAACAAATCCACAAATATGTGAAAAACGTCGCTTGAATATATATATGGCTGGACTAATACATCAGGACCGTATTCAGAGTGTTTAAAGATTTTTACTACTGCGCATGCGTTATTATTTTTTTTATTCAGTCCGCATTTACGCAATCTACGTAAGAAAAAGATACAGAGTTTACGTTAAAAACTACGCATGCGCAGTAGTAAAAATCACTAAACACCGGATGTATATGTTATATGTCCGGTACTCTGAATACAGTCCTCAGTGTGTAATCAAAGTGTAAAACAAGCTATATACATATATATACTGTATATATATATATTTATTTATGTTGGATAATAGGTGCCACAGAGGTTCCATTATTTTTATCTCCCATATGAATGACTGAAACATGTTATTTCTTGTTTATTGAACACTTTAGTATTCTGTGCTCCCATTATGAGGCCATGTGGACAATACTTCTAGATGAAAGGCGAGTAGTGGATCCGTCTGGCTGGGAGATCTCTGGGGGGTTATGCAATCAGTTTGCCTTTAGTTTGGGTGATAAATCACTGACCCAGCACAGGATCAGCTGTAACCGGCCTATTGGTGTTAACAGCAATTTGTCAAATACGTAGTCAGCAAAGGAAATAAAAGGTCACCAGAAAGTTGTTATCAATATTTTATCATGTCTTGTATACAGAAATATTGTGCTTTCAAATTTCTTCACTAATTTATTTATATTTTATATATATATATATATATATATATGTATGTAAAAAAATTACCTCTCTGTAATAAAAACAGCTTTGCAGAAAAGAAAACACAGAATAGATGGAGTTTCGGTAGGTGGCGCATCCTGCATGGCCGCGTTTTAACAGAACTCCGTCTCGCTGCCTCAATCTTTCGCCATTCCTTGGCTCTGTCCTGCTTTTGGATGACCTAAAACACCCATCCAACCAACCCATCCATTTGGAGCGCACTCTTACCTGGGTGTGGGAGATTTGCGATTACGTGGCCCGGTGGTGAGGCCTGAAGATCGGTTGGTGGAATTAATCTGGTGGCGGCTTTCTGGAACACACAGCTGGAGGAGAGAAAACCTGCTGACTCCGGGTAAGCCGTGACGCGGAGATCTGCCCTGTGGCATTGTGGTTACATAGCTGGCAAACACATGGGGCCAGATTTACTAAGCTGTGGGTTTGGAAAAGTGGAGATGTTGCCCATAGCAACCAATCAGGTTCTAGCTCTCACATTCCTATTACATACTAGAGAATATTGTCTAGAATCTGATTGGTTGCTCACAACTGCCAGCCTCTGGGGACTTCCCTGGCTGTGGCTCTCTGCTTTTGTTTTACCCTATGCCATCCAGCTCACTCGCAGAGGTACTTGGAGGGGAAAGACCTGCAATCTTCTGGGAGCAACGAGGTAAGTTTAGAGGAGCTCCGAACTCTCTAGTGCGGCATATATAAAGGTACTCTGCACCAGCTTTATCATTATGACTTTCTGTGGAGAACTATTCCTCATTCCATAACTGTTTGCTTATCTCCCCAACTCATATAACTGACAAGCATTGTCTCCACACGGGAAATTGTCCCACCATTACACCTGCCCATTACAGCAGCCATATTGTGAAGCTGCTGTCAGCATATCTGACCCAATAATAAAATTATTCTGTTCAATCTTTGAGTTATCCCTCATGGAGCTCTGATGGGAAGAGGGGTTTATACCTCTTTTATACCTCTTAGTTTTATATCCATCTACACTTACACTGCACTTGGGCTCAATGAATCTCATTTCATTTCGTCACCAGCTTTACCAGGAATTATATCAGTCCCTTAGCAATAAACCACAAAGCTAAAAACCAATTTCATTCTCTCTTTTCCCTCCATTTGCATCTGACTCAAAATCCCGGATTTCAGCAGAGTTCTTCATCCTATTCCTTCATGGCGTGGAGGGAAAAGGGGATTTCTGCCATTAGGACACTGGTGGACATGCAGAGGTGGCGTTCAATGACTTACCAGCAGGCAGAGGGGAAGTATGAATTCCTACGGTCGTAACACAACACGACATAGCAAAGGTCCTTAAGAGCTCCTCCCTCAACGATTTGAGCAACCACCTTGATTCATTACTCATTCAAAACCAAACATCCAAAAAAGCAATCACAGTACACTATAAACACCTGTGTGATCCTATTAATTATGAAGCTGTCCCAGAAGGTACATCTTAAAGGCGCGGGGACTTCACTACCTTACTCCAGAAATAAATTTCATATGTGCGGTGTATGCAAATTATGCATGGAAGAGGGGAGTGTGTGTGACCACTTCCCTCCTTCGGTAGTAGTTCTGGCAAGCATTCGGCATGCGTAAGTGCCTTCATAGGAACTTCTAATGTACGGAACTGAAGCGCGCCAATGTTACTTGTCAGGGGACTTACGCAAAAAAGACTTTTGAATGTCCCGTGACTTACTTAATTGTGGATCCGTCCCTCTGCTATCAACATTAGAAATATGCCGTATAGGAGAAATATAGGCTTAGAGTTGCTTTAATATATTATGTACTGTGGACTGATCGTATGGGGCGTTTTAATGAATAGAAACAGACATAGGGGTAGATCCAGACCTAAGTTGTTTTTATGTTCGTTGGCATAGCGTATTTATGCGATCGTAAGTACTATGCACTCCCATAGACATTCCCCTCGCTCGTACGTACTTTACTCGATTTACGTTTGCCAAACCCTACCTTATCTGTTCCAAGCGTAAGTACTGACGTACGTAATACATTGACGTACATAACGGCATAACTCGGCCCATATTGTACGATTTAAATGCCTCTCCCCAACTGCAAAGCATATTTCTGGGTGTCATATGGAAGATACGCACTTTCTTTCGTATTTACTCTGAAGCTACGTACGATCAGAGTTATGTTGCGTAAAATCTGCCACGCGCATGCGCAGTTCATACAAATTGCTGATTTTACATCACCGGATAGCGTAAAAACGCTAGCGTACGTAGCTCACGATCTGGCCCAATGTTTTGTTTAACAATCCATTTTAATATTGTTGATTTTAGTTTATTTTATTATTCTAAAGTGGAAATTCTGTCATTATAGTTTTATTAGTCAAATGTATTTGAAATTAATTTTTCATACAAAAGCAACAAACACCACAAGGCATTTTAATTAACTCATATAAATTAAGCAGTTAACTAGGTGGCAGTGGGTGGTATTTATATTTGTTTAATTAAATTTACTTAACGTCAGGGTTTTTTTTTCTGCTTAACTGTGCACAATTACAGCCCTTCATTAGTTATCAGTATTGTTTGCTTGTCTTACTTTAATTGAAATGTCACCATTGGCAGCAGTTCAATATTACAAGTTAGTAAACATGATCGACACACTTTATCACGGTGTGGGTTGGCGGTGAGATTTTCTACCAGCCATTTCCGAACTGGCTCTGGAATCGATTGCTTCTGCCCTGCCGAGGACATGCAATCGAACATACCCAGAATAATTGCACAGTAGCGAGTGGTTAGTATTTATCCAACCCTTATCCTAATCCTCATACTAACCCTCCCCTTACATTACCCTAACCCTCCCTTCCCCACAGCCTGACCCTAACACTCCCCTCCCCACAGCCTGACCCTAACATTCTCTTTCCATTACCCTAACCGACCCTTCCCCACAACCTGACCCTTACACTCCCCTCCCCGCAGCCTGACCCTAATACTCTCTTTCCATTACCCTAACCCACCCTTCTCCACAGCCTGACCCTAACACCCCCCTCCCCACAGCCTGACCCTAACACTCCCCTCCCCACAGCCTGACCCTTACACTCCCCTTCCCGCAGCCTGACCCTAATACTCTCTTTCCATTACCCTATCCCTCCATTCCCCCTCAGCCTACTTCCCTCTCTGGTCGGTGCAGCAGTCTGTGGCGGTGTTTCTGAAAAATGAATGGGTAAATATGCATATTGGCATACTTACCCATTCTTAAAATTAGCTTTCAACTGTCTCAAAAAAAACTATTACGCGGTGACAACTCCCACCGGCAGCCCACCAACCTTCCAGTTACTACACACAGTCAGTCTGTGTGTTATGCTATTAACATTTTTCCATCTGTTATGCATTAAATATTATGACTGTAGAAACTAATGACCGGATTCAGACCTCCAATACCACTGCATTTGGGGGGTGCTGGATTCCCACCGCATCCAAAAATCCATTCGGTCGCTGTGAGGATTTCTACCGGGTGACCCTTGCTGTTAGGTTTCTGCAATGCCCCCACATAGCTCTATGAGACTATTAGTGCTTAGCGTTGTGATCTTGGACCGGATTGACAACCCCAAAAATTTTTTTCTTCTGTGCCTATTTTTCCGATTATAGCTACTACACATGTATTAACAATTTTACGCTATCTACGTAGCGTTTTGTTCAATCTTTTCTATTATTACCTAAGAGACCAGTAGTCCTTGAGAGAAATAGACAGCAGTATGTAGCACACTGAGAAAAATTCCCATTTCCCTTCTTCCTAAAGAGGTATGTATGAAGTAGTACAAAAAAGAAAGACCCCTTAGATGCACAGCGGTAATCCCATCATCCAATTATACAAAAACCAATCATTAAAGTTAAAAATATCATATTTTATTATAACAACATGCTAAAAAACAAACAACCCTACCCAGCGAAAATATAGAAATATTACACTCCCCATATATAAGGTATACACAATGTATTCACAATATAGAGCAGTATATATAAAATGCATATATGGTAGAAGACAATGTAGGTCAAAGGATAGAGTTGAACAATCAAAGTGCCACAGTATTGATAATATGCACAAGAGCAGTATAGGGGCATAGTCTATTCTGAGTCCGGAGGCTGTCCCTAAACCAGCAGCTAACAGCCTCACGGCTGTGCTTCACCCTCTCTTGGGCTTGTATCTGTCCCTACACTGTCTGCCACACAAAAACCATACCCAAATCTGCTCAGCAGCGGGGAGAGGAGGCGAAGTTCCGGTGCACACGGGAAACACAAAGTATAAAGGTCCCAAAGCGCGTTTCGCGTAGCTTTGTCAAGGGTGGTGTGTGCAGGAGCATTCTCAGTCTGAGTCTATAAAGCGTGGTGAGCCAATCCTATGAGTCTCACCACACATTATAGACTGTACGGTTTTTGTATAATTGGATGATGGGATTACCGCTGTGCATCTAAGGAGGTCTTTCTTATTTGCATCTCTCTTGATACTACTTTATACATATTTAGCTTTTTTGACGTCATGATCTCACGCTAATTTTGTGCTCATACTTTGCCTGTGCAGTACCTTTTTTCTCTCTTGTGTTTTCCTAAAGAGGTAGTAAGCTGTATATGAGTGAGATAAAAATCTGGGATAAAAGACTTAACGCGTTTCTCCACTGTTGTGGTTTCTTTAGAAGGTGCAATTCCATTATGGATCAGGATTAAATAGAGACTGTGCTGAATTTCACCATGTGGAGCAAATGAATCAGCTTAATTAGTATGTCTCTTCCTCCATCCACATAGATAAAAATATTTCAGCTAACCATACATATAATACAGTTTCCTGATTAACACTACCCTTAAATATATGTGTCCTTTGTTCAATGGCTAGTGTACGCTTGTATATTTAAGAAAGTTTTAACCTTTATATTAATAAAACTATTATTGTTCTTCATGTACCCTGAGTAATTACTTCCTGTTGTTTGTTTGTACCTTAATTCACTGAACCACAAAAATATAAACACTAAGATGGAACCCTAGAAGTGTACCATAGAAAGTCATCATCTCTGACATATGAATTTCCCTAGAGATTAGGAACTATAGGAACCTAGGGCCGGATCCAGACCTACCAGCGCCTTATGGGCGCCTGAGATCATTGCAGCTGTTCTCGTAGCGGGGGGTGTACGCCCCATGCACTCCCTGCTGTCGGTAGGAAATCATCAACATCATCAAAATCATCAACATGAGTAAATCACAAAAGCGTAAAGGGGGGAAGCCCCTTTCTCGGAAGATCCGGCGTACGTAACATTTGTACAAGCTGTACGTAATTCTCCTGTCAGCCATTACCCAGGATCGCCCCCCTAGTGCTGAATTATACACATGTGCTAATTGTATTTATATAATTTACCTAGCTTGCACACACCATATATATAAATCTTACTATATTGCATGCCATTGCTTTTAATAAAAAAGTTGTGTTTGCTGTAATTAGCTTAGATTGCAGTTTGATGCTGACTGTTTGGTACGGTTATACTTATCACCATTACATGTTATTTATCACCATTCATTCTGTCTCTTCCTGGGATTCCTCCAAGTCATTTGATATTCCTTGCTTTTTATCACATGAGTCAGCTGCATCCTTTAATGTGACAAATGACACAGCCATAAAATAGTTTATCACGGCTTAAATAAATACTCCTTGACGGGTGTGGAATTTTGATATTACACGGCTAAGATACAATTGTCAGTGGCACAGTCTTGGCACAAATACATTGATATTTTTAGAGGGATCATGCAAAATAAAATCTACTACCTTTCAGATTCTGCTAAATATTAATATAAAAGCTTGCTAGCTTTTTTAAAACTATACTGATCCTAGATCCTATTTTGCCATCAATTTAGTTTGAAATTTAGTATAGCCTTATATAGAGTTCAATCATGTTAAACTGTTTTAATGTGTTAGCATCAACCACCTCAGATGGGAGATTAATATTTCTGCACATTA
The DNA here is from genome assembly GCA_011038615.1 of Limnodynastes dumerilii. Taxonomy (NCBI): domain Eukaryota; kingdom Metazoa; phylum Chordata; class Amphibia; order Anura; family Limnodynastidae; genus Limnodynastes; species Limnodynastes dumerilii. The sequence continues at coordinate 7,902 of WWET01002158.1, forward strand.
AATTATCATAGATAGATAGATAGATAGATAGATAGATAGATAGATAGATAGATAGATAGATAGATAGATAGATAGATAATGAGATAGAGATAGATAGATAGATAGATAGATAGATAGATAGATAGATAGATAGATAGATAGATAGATAGATAGATAGATAGATAGAGAAAGACAGACAGACAGACGGATAGAACCCCAAAAGTGAAATTTCTCAAAATTAGTATATTACATGAAATAAAATAAAACAAGGTTTTTAAATACAGAAATGTCAGCCCTCTGAAAAGTATAATTATGCGTATGTACTCAGTACTTGGTTTGGGCCCCTTTTGCACAAATTACTGCCTCAATGCGGCGTGGCATGGATGCTATCAGCCTATGGCACCGCTGAGGTATTATGGAAACTTCACACTGGCCTTCAAGCATCTTGGATTGTGCCTCTCCATTCTTCCACCAGACTCTGGGACCTTGGTTTCCTTTCTTTAGCCAGGGTAGCCTGACGTTGTTTGTTGTTCAAGAGCGGATTGACAAGAGGAATACTACATTTGAAGCCCATGTCCAGGAGCCGTCTGGGTGTGGTGGCTTTTAATGCATTAGCTCCAGCTTCAGTCCACTCCTTGTGCAGCTCCCCCAAACTTTTGAATGGCCTTTTCCTGACAATCCGCTCCAGGCTGCGGTCTTCCATGATGTGCACCTTTTTCTTCCACATTTTGCCTTTTCATTTAATTTTCTATTAATGTGCTTTGATACAGAACTTTGAGAACATCCAACTTCTTTTGCTATTTCCTTTTGAGGCTTTTCCTCCTTGTGGAGGGTGTCAATGATGGTTTTCTGCACAACTGTCAGGTCAGCAGTCTTCCCCATGGTTGTGAGCTCTACTGATCCAGACTGAGGGACCATTTAAAGACTCAGGAACCCTTTGCAGGTGTTTTGGAATAATTTGCTGATTACAGTGTGACATTTTGAGCCTACAATATTGAACCTTGTCATTATTCTAATTTTGTGAGATTTTGATTTTGGGGTTTTCATAAGCTGTAAGCCATAATCATCAAAATGAATACAAATAAAGGCTTGAAATATCTCACTTTGCATGTAATGAGTCAATATAATATATTAGTTTCACCTTTTAAGTTGCATTACTGAAATAAATTAACTTTTGAACGATATTCTAATTTTTCGAGTTTCACCTGTAGATAGACAGCTACCCCTAGGGCTGCATGCCAGCTTCATCTACAGAACTGATGCCAGCTGCTACACTATATTAATTGCTTTCCACAGCACTGTAGATGCATGGCGCGGCATGGCATGCCCTGTTGTATGGATCTCCCTGCTAGGAAATCCGCTACAGAACATCTGCGCATGCATGAACGTTTATAAGGTTAAGGTTGAATTACGCAAGTGGTTTATGGTTTATTATTAGCTTTGCATCTGGCCCTTAGTTATTATTTTACCTGACAGTGCCCTAATAGAGTGCAGCCTTTAAGTTACAGGGTAATTACATGTACCATCGCCAGTACTGCATTGATAATGTGCTGCTGTACACAACTCGTTAATGGGTTTCCAATCTTTCCAAGTGTTTAGATTTGCGTGAAAAAGCTGAGACTACAGAAGCCTGAAACAATTCAGATGTCCCCTATAAATCAACCTGTATAAAGCTCTATGGCAAGTTGCTGGTTGTCATTGATATGGATCTTCAAAACACTGGAGAGTAAAATACCATATAATTGTGTACTCTGTCCATAACAAAGTAAAGTTACAAAGGGATTTTTAAAAGATATAAGATTCTGATCTCAAATCTGAAATAAAAATATTATGACGTTTTGTCAATGTATTTATTATTGGTGGATATATTCAGTGTAAACTTTAACTCTAAAGGAAGTATAACGTGTGCTGGGCCTAGGTCACAGGAATTTGTGAGGCGATTGTAGTTCCCGCAACGATGGCCTCCTTTCAGAAATAGAAACAGCCGAAAGTCGAATAGGGGGCCATTTTTTTTATGAATGGGTGAGTGTGCCGATTGGCATACTTACCCATTCATTTTCGCAGAGACCAGCTGATAGCTTCGGAGTCCCTCTCCGGGGACATTTAGTGTCAGGAAGGGGGTGTTTGGCTCTTAGGAAGGTAGGGTTATGGCCATAAAAGGGGAGGGTTAGGGTCAGGCTGCGGGGAAGGGAAGGTTAGGGTCAGGCTGCGGGGAGGGGGGCCCTAGGTTTAGGCTATAGAGAAGGGAGTATTAAGGTCAGGCTAGGGAGAAGGGAGGGTTAGGGTCAGACTGTGAGAAAGGGGAGGGTTAGGTTTAGAATTAGGAAAAGGGTTGGGGTTAGGCTAGCCACTCACCTTTTGAAACACCATGTTCGGTGCTCTGGTTATCGATTGATATGCCTCTTCAAGGCATAAGCATGTGGGGAAGGGAAGGTTAGGGTCAGGTTGTGGGGAAGGGAGGGTTAGGGTCAGGCAGCGGGGAAGGGAGGTTTAGGGTAATGGAAGGGGAAGGAAAGGGTTAGAATTAGAGGAAGGGTTGGGGTAATAAAAAGTCTTACCTTTCGGAGCGCCTCCTGACCTCCTGACCTCTGTAACCATATAGCAGCTGAGGGACCAGGCTGGTTTCATCTCCAGGACGCTTGCCGGGTAAACCCCTGGATCGGTAATACTAACGGTTTGTCTTGAACCAACTTCGTGTGGCTCAGTATTTCTGGTACGCTGATATAGTTAGTACTGTTTTTAAATCCAATATCTGGTTGACTAAAATTGATATTGCACCATGAAGCTCCCCTTTGTNGCTATGGCTCATCAAGGCATAAGCAATCGATATCCCAGCTAGTTCGAAACTGGCTGGGAGAGAACGGCTCTATCGAAATAGGGCCGTTCTTAGCGGGGACCTACACCCGTTGTGAGGACACATCCAGTGCTGGGGGGAGTTCTACCCCTAAGACTTCATGAACTGCACAACTACAGGCTCCACTCCATTCATCCTAATGTGTTCATTTGCAGTGAAGAAACGAAAGACCACATGTTAATGTGCAATTGTTTTTATTGTTATCAACTTGTTGTTATATATTTTTATATTGATTATTATATACCAGTAAGATGGTTTATTTCTTGCTGTGAAAGAAGACAAGTTGCATGCATAGTTTATTCTATTGCTGTACCGTTATGTCTCTTCAAACTTCAGCACACATTCAGATTACTGTGTAGGTAATTACAGACAATGTTCAGCTGTCTGCTAGATATATTAAGGGAATCTGTAGCTCCATATGACAAAACCCCTGACGAAGTCTAATTGTCAAAACGCGTAGGGTCGGGACGAACATGGAGCCTCCTGATACTTTACCTCTGTAACCATATAGCAGCTGAGGGACCAGGCTGGTTTCATCTCTAGGACGCTTGCCGGGTCAACCCCTGGATCGGTAATACTAACGGTTTGTCTTGAACCAACTTCGTGTGGCTCAATATTTCTGGTACGCTGATATAGTTAGTACTGTTTTTAAATCCAATATCTGGTTGACTAAAATTGATATTGCACCATTAAGCTCCACTTTGTATATTATCTTTTCATATATATATATATATATATATATATATATATATATATATATATATATGTAGATGTGTAAGAACTCATAC
>WWET01002158.1:54404-66207 GCA_011038615.1 Limnodynastes dumerilii
AGCCCCCCCCTTCTAGTATTCCCATTATGCGACCCTTGCCCCCAAAGCGTTTTTATACTTACCTAGGGCCTGATCCAGAGCTACGGCATATTAATGCTGGGAGTAAGCGTAAGATCGTCTAAAAAGACGATCTGCGCATGCGCCGGTCAGATGTTTCAGACAGATGTTTCTACATAAGAAAAAGATATGTAGATTACGTAAAAAAATTAATGCGCATGCGCGGTAGTAAAAATCGCTGAACACCGGACGTATATGCTATACGTCCGGTACTCAGAATACGGACATAAAAGGAACAATGAATATGTTGCCCATAACAACCAATGAGATTCTAGCTCTCACTTTCCTGTTATATACTACATTCTATGTCAGCTAGAATCTGATTGGTTGCTATGGGCAACATCTCCAATTTTCCAAACCCGCAGCTTAGTAAATCTGGCCCCTGGTGTCTCCCCTTTGGACCTTCATACAAGATCTTAGTAATGTTATTTTGTACTGTTACTCGTAAATCTTAATTACCATATATTACACAAACTAAAGGCAGGAGTAACAAAAACTATCATAACGAAAATTACATTTAATGATGCATTTAAATTAAAATATCATACACACAGCATAAATGCTTTTATGTTTACATGTGTCATGTGGTTAAAGTGAAAAATTCTTCCCCTTGCCTTTGTGTAGGTTCCAGTCTTCTTAAATTCTCCCCCTTCCACGTGTCCTGTCTCCCGCCCCCTTGTGTGTCTGCAGCCATTGCTTATTTCACTTACTTTTTCTGGTCTCCCAAAATGTCTTCTTGTTCTCTCCTCCGTCGCTCTGTGTTTACTGAATGCTTCGACACAGAGGCAAGGCCTGGCTGGCCCATTGCTGTTACTAATGCCATAGTCCATCTAGGCACTGTGGGCCGGATCCAGAGCTATGCTTTTACTACGCAGCGTGCTTACTCTAGCGTACCCTCGATGCACTCCCCTCGGCACACCCCTCTCATGTACGGATTTTAGGCGTTGTATGCTTTCCATACCCTACCTTAACCCAACGCTGCATAACCACTAGCGGACGGAATTCACACACGGAGCACGCCCTTACTATACGATTTAAATGCTTCACACCGCCTTCGAAGCGTAAATACTAGTGCCGTTTTTATTAGTTATATACAGTATGTTCTTTTTGAAGCTACTCTTGTAGGTATATTATGTTGTGATGGTATATTTTTGGTAATGTGTAGTAAATCCTTGATTCGTTTAGATATAAAGATCTTTACAATGTGTGCTGGACAGGTTGTCCCTTAAGCCCTTAATTTTGTAAAAGAGCAAAAATTAACAATATTGTTAGAGCTGTAACTCTTAACTGTTCCCAGAGTGGTCGCCAAGGGTTCCCTGAGTTCCCACATAGCAGCGGTGATTAGCGGAGTTTCGCTGTCAGTGTTTGCGTCACCTCCTTGCGCATTTGTAACAGTATTTCGAGGTGCAAAGGGGCTGTAAGGAGCATTGTGAAGGTATTTATAGGTGACTGGGGGCAGTTAGGAGCATTGTGGAGGTATTTATAGGTGACTGGGGCAGTGAGGAGCATTGTGGAGGTATTTATAGGTGACTGGGGGCAGTGAGGAGCATTGTGGAGGTATTTATAGGTGACTAAAGGGCAGTGAGGAGCATTGTGGAGGTATTTATAGGTGACTGGGGGCAGTGAGGAGCAGTGTGGAGGTATTTATAGGTGCAAAGGGGCTGTGAGGAGCATTGTGGAGGTATTTATAGGTTACAGAAGCCTGTGAGGCATTTAAAGGTGAGAAAAGACATGTTACTATCCTTTTTAATATGTTACCAAATGTCTCCTATGTAACTCACTATTATTGCAACAATTAGATTTTAATTTCTTTTACAATTGTTAAACAGGGATTCCTCGAAACTTAAATGCTTTTAAGGGTATCCCCAAGGCAAAAAAAAGTTGAGAAAGGCTGCACTGAAGTATGGAAGGAAAGACCTTTTTACAGTGTTTGTGACGTGACAAATAGATATTAGTCTAATAGTCATAGAGGTCCTATAATAATTTGTCTAAAGCTGTTATAGTTGATATTGGAGCATTGCAGCGCTAGTTTACAGTATTTATGGGTAGGGAGTGAGACTTAAGGCCATGATTAGCATTTAGGGCCTGATTCAGAGATCCAATATTAACGATAGTTCCGTGCGTATATTTAGGATCGGATCGATTTTGCATCAACTGCGCATGCGTAGTAATAGTGCAACGCCATGTATGTTGAAGATAAGGTCGGAAATGCCTTAAGGTCGGACTTGTGAATCGGACGGGGAAGATTCCGACCCTAAGTGCGGCGGAAATATATACGTATATACGCAACTAAGGATTTGCATAGAAATGGGCGGGGGGAGGCATTGAGATGAGGGAAAGTGGGCGCGCTTACAGAGTTAGGGCCCTAAATATATTCAACTAATACACATAAGGTCGGAAATGAGTGCGGCCAGATAGGGCAAGTCAATGCTGGTCTAAGTTTAGGTCCGGCCGGGGTTTGCGAGGGGAGTGACTGTTTATTCTGGTGGGTGTAACCTGTTCCGACCTGCCACTTAGATGCGTATATTTGTGGCCCGATTGCCGACGGATCTCTGAATCAGGCCCTAAATCACTGCCTGGAGCCCATTGCCGGAGATTTGTCTACTCTCCTGGGATACCAGGAGAAAGGCCCAAATTTTGGAGAGAGTCGACAACCATGAATTGGAGATGTTGGTAAATGAATTCTGATGTAGCCACTTTTGACAGTTGCCCATGGCCAGATTCTGAGTAGATGCTTGGCCTGTGCCTGAAGTGATCTGTGGCCATTTATAACTCTATTACAGGAATATTTCTACGGACAAGAATTGCAGTGTATGAAATCTTGGTAATAAAATTCTAACACATAATAACCATTATTTGTTTCCAACTATAGTGCGTCCATGCTTTATCATTGTCCTATTCTTTGTTTGCAGAGTGATCGGCTTCTTATTAAAGGCGGGAGAATCATCAATGACGACCAGTCCTTCTACGCAGATATATACCTTGAAGATGGCATTATCAAGTAGGTGATCAGTGTCACACTGGGGAAGTAGCAAGCTTATGTTGTATGTCACAAACACAGTTCTAAAGCTACTTTAGTACCTTTAATGCACCTATATCTATAATGTATCATTTGCACATTAATGGTATCTGAAAGCTATTTACAGATGGAATACAGTTTTTAATAAAAAAAAACCCCTAATAAGAATGAAGCGGATCCCAAGATCTGATTGTAACGCAGTCAGATCCCTGAGCAGTGGATGTGTACAGATCTACCTTCAGTACTGTGACTCATTAGCTCTGTGTATAACGCAGTTGGTTAGTGGACGGATAGCATTTCCAGCTTTAAAACATGGTCAAAGATTTTCCTGTATACCCAGACCTCCTCATAAAGCCCCTCTGTCCTTGAGACCCAATATAAAGTGTTGTGCCAGTGATATAGTGCCCCTCTGTGCTACACAATATCTCATTGGGAGTCTCTGATCAGTGCTGGCGCTGTAATTGCAGCCTAGCAGCTTCTTCCACATGGTGTTTGTGTCCTGCCCTTTGCCTGTTCTGCACAGCAGTGTATGAGCCAGCCACAGTGGTGCTGGGTGGCGGAGTCTCTGACACCCCTGAGTTCTGGCCTTTATATCTCTCCTTACTCCCGGTCTCAGAATATAAAAAGTCCCTCCTCAGACACTTTAATAATGCGTCCAAAAGCTGTTATCCCTGTGAAATGGAGATCTCCCCCATCCCCCCACAATAAAGGAATGGTATGGCAGACTATAGACTGTATATGGAGGACCTAGCCCTCTCTGCCCAAGATAATCAGACTGAATTCACTGCCATCTGGCTGCTCTATATAAACTTGTGATTGACCTATATAAGGCCCACGGCTGAAACACACCCCCTGTTACCATGTGACAAACCATGTGTCTTCCAGGAGGTTGGGAAATGCTTGTCCCCTCGTGTCTGTATCCTGACCCCCTCCCTCCCTGTTTATGATTGTGGTTATAGTTTTCACATTTGCTGTAATGTAAAATCTGCATTCATGGGACACTATCCATTTGTTATGTCATTGCTGTCTTTAAATGCCAATAAACAGGGTTTATGGACAGCATTGCTCTCACACCTTCTATGCCATCTAGTTCTCACATTTCTCATACCCTCCAACATGACCCATTCCATTAGGTACAATATACTCCACACCTGAGCTTCCAACTGTCACTCACCTGGTGAAATGTCTTAACTGATATTTAAAAAGCTATTTGTCTCTTCCACAAAGGTGGTGACCATAGTAACTGACAGTTGGAAACTGAGAAGCAGAGTATTTGGTACCTAATGGAATGGGTCATGTTGGAGAGTATGCTTTTCTGTATGGGTAGAATTCCTCATTCTGCAGCACAGTAATAAAATGATTGCTAAGAATTCCAACATGGTTTCTCATGTATCTAAAGCCATATAGATGTGTTGTATGTAGTTTTTTTCTCTAATAGTGTTGAGTTCTGTGACCACCAGAGAACATCTGTTTTAATGCATGGAAAATATGACAATATTTGGTTTTATGCATCTAGACAAATTGGAGAGAACCTGATAGTTCCCGGGGGTGTGAAAACCATTGAAGCGAATGGACGTATGGTTATTCCTGGTGGGATCGATGTCAACACGTACCTTCAGAAACCCTACCTGGGCATGACCACGCTCGATGACTTCTACCAGGGCACTAAGGCAGCGGTAGCAGGAGGGACCACCATGATCAGTGAGTAAAGTATATAAAGAAGTGTACTACTGTCTTTCCCCAAAAATAAGACTGGGTCATATTAATTTTTGCTCGAAAAGATGCATTAGGGCTTATTTTCAAAGGATGTGTAGAACAGTCTACATTTATTCATGTAAAAAAAATTCTTTATTTATTCAACTACAATCATGTCATCTTCTTGTGGAACATCGTCATAACTCTCCAAACCTCAAATTCCGGCCTGAATTTATTGCTACTCCATTTCCTGTAGAACCATTGGCCCCACTGCCCAGCAATAAAGCTCTCCTTAAGGGCTGGATCCAGACTTAAGTAAGTGCTTGAAATGAGTTACTCCTGGGCTAAACCATGTTGATTAGAAACATAGAAACATAGAAAGTGACGGCAGATAAGAGCCACATGGCCCATCTAGTCTGCCCATTTGTTTATTTAAACCTATACTGACCCTAGACCCTATTTACCCTCAATTTGGTTTACAATTTACGATACCCTTATATTTATCCCAAGCATGTTTAAATTGTTCTACTGTATTGGCCTCAACCGCCTCAGATGGGAGAATATGCCCCCCTTCCATGGCCCTAACCCTCCCTTTCCCTGCATCTAACCCTAACCCTCACCCTAAAGCTAAAAGTCCCCAGAGAGGTTACTCCACCTCTAAAATCTAAAATGGTTGCCATTCGAAATAGAGACAGCCTAATAGGAACTTTCGGCTGTCTCTACTTCTCAGTGACAGCCATCGATGCGGGGACTCCCAAAGCATTCATACTGACCATTAGGTGCAGCGTCTTCTTTCTTTCATCGACTGATTGCTTCTCCTCTGTGAGGCATAACCAATCAATTTCCCAGCCAGTTTAAAACTGCCAACCCACACCCCTTCTACACCCCTTCATTGCAAGCTGGTTATTTGTATAATGACTGAGTCTTGCTCATATTCTGCCAAAAGGAAGAGGTACTGAGAGCCACCCAAAAATAAAAATAAAGGGCTGGATCCAGACTTAAGTAAGTGCTTGAAATTAGTTACTCCTGGGCTAAACCATGGTGATTGCAGGGGGAGTAAAGTTAATTTTATTCTTTACATGCAGGGATATATCTTTGAATTGCTTACTGCACACAGATACTGACCAGCTTTATTATCACACAGTTATTTAGACTCTGGATAGGAAACATCACCTCTCAACCCTAATACTAATTTCAAGCATTTACTTAAGTCTGGATCCAGCCCAAAGATAACAAATGCTAAAAGAAAATGTAAATATAAAACAGGGATTCTCAACCAGTGGTACTAGGACCACTAGTGGTACTTGGACCAATTTACGGTCGTAATTCACTTTAAAATCACTGGAAAAAAAATGTAAATAACAACAAAAAACATAAAAAATATGGGTATGTTTCTAAATGATATGCAAAGAGGTACTTGACATGGTTCAATAGTGGGCAAATGGCACTGCATCAAAAAAACACTGGTAAAGAGCATTTATAGAATAATAATTGTATATTTGCTTACCAGAGTGAAAATATGGAGGGGTCATTAAATAAACTTACTATAGGTTATATATCTTGTGCATAGAGTCAGCATATAAAAGTTATATAAAATAAATCATAAGAAATTACACCTATGTATAATGCATGTAAAGGAATGGAAGGATCTAAATATTGTGCTGGCTAATGCCTCCACAGATATCAAAATTAATTACTGTTATAAAATGTTTAAATAAATCTCTGTAAATAAGTAATTAAAAACATTTGGCAAGATCATTTTAAATTGTATACAATATTCAAAGCAATAAAGAATATAAACCAAATATAGATTCTAAAATTACTTACATTGATAGGCAATATAACACCATTGCATTCCATATTTTTAAAAAACTTTCATTTATGACATATGTTAACAAGTCCATTTAATGTTTATTCTATTAACAAAGATAACATTTCCTGGGTATCTGAGTAATGATCATGCCATCAGAATTTATCTCCCTAAATAGAGACTGTCACCAAATTTGCGAGAGTAAAATCCTATTTTGGGGATCCAAAAAGATTTGAAATTGCATCTAAGCTCACTTTGTAGGTCTAAACCTTGACCAATCTCAAGCTATATTATTATGCCTCAGAGTTAATCCACCTAAAAGGATATATAGATGGTTGAGTGGACAATGTGACTAGGAACCTATCATGTTGGGAGTTGCTCTACTATGGACCCAATCCAGGGCTTGTTGACTCCAGATATGGAAGCCTAGCTACTATTATATACCAAACACATGACCTGAACAGCAACTCTCAAACGGCTATACTTGATCTTCCAACATTTTTGTGCAAAAGAAAATTTTCAAACTGCAGAAACTGATTATGGTGTATATAAAATGTTGGTCCCTGAATCATATATTATGACCCTTTATCAATTATCTTTAGAAGACTAGCATATATAAGTACATGTTCAGTCTGATAAATTTGCCTGAGGTAATAATTGTATAGCCTCATTGGGGACTGGTTAATGACAACTGAAACACAACACATTGGTATGCTCCAGCAGAAGAACTTTTCATAAATTCTATAGCTTTGGTTGCTGCTGAATTGACTTTCCCTGCTCTATTGATCAAGTGTTTGACAAGACCCCACATGGCCAACTTCTAGCTTTAGTTTGCTGAATTTTCCTCTTATTCTCCAGCCTAATCTCCACCTCCATACTCACTTCCTGTGCCCCTTTTAGTCCCTCCTTACCTAATTAGTTCTGCGCAACACCCACAAATCATAATCTTGTTGTGTTACAATATTTTTGCACAAATGAATGTATATTCCGTGTTTATAACAAAATAACACAGAATTTTAGTTTAGTAAAAATTTGGACCCATTTTAGGTTACAAATACATAACATCATTTTGCAACCACATTTACAGGATATGGACATGTATCCAGGGCCGCCATCAGGGGGATACAGCCGGGAATACTGTCCCGAGCCCGGACCTAATTGGGGCCCGCCGATACTACGGCATCCTACCACCGATACTTGGTGTTCATTCAGCTATTTAGTAGTCGGCCAATGCGCATGTAAATTTTTCCCAGCACACCGGCCCACTGCTAAAGCGTGTCTGCCGGGCCCCGGCCCTATGTGATGTCATCAATGACCTCACAAAGGGGGTGGGCCCCACATGTGATGACGGCAGCCCTGCATGTATCCATCACTTATGGGAGCTGGACACTGCTAGATCGCTGGATGGAAGATTGATGGGAACAATGGATTGACAATTCGGCACTTACTACTCAAAGAAGTGTGGAAAGGTGAGAACTATGCTTAATGTTAGGTTTATGGTTAGAAGTTAGGGTTAGTCTGTGGCAGGGTTACATTTAGGCTGCAGTTAAGGTTAGGCTGCTAGGGTTTAGGGTTAGGCTGAGCTTTGGCTGCCATTAGGGTTAAGTTGTTGTCAACAAAACAGCTCTGTCTACCTAATGTTTGTCAAGACTCATACACTGGCAACCTAAAGTTATTGAGTTTACGCCGGCTGAAGTTAGGGTAGCCTTCAGCCGGTGTAAGGAAGGGGCCATACGCCCGCACAGGGGGAGTGTCAAGGTAAGTGAGCGCCGATACGCTGTGCTTTAGTAAGCCCAGCGCATCGGCGTACCTCTGGATCAGGCCCGAAGAAACTGAGAGGAGACTGAAGCATAAAATGTTCCAAAGGAACGTCTTTAAGTTTTTTGTCCTCCCGGCCACCTGGCCATAGTATCTCATATGTACATATGTTGCACACCTTTATTGAATATCCTTATAAGAGGGAATTAAGGCGGTTGTCCAAAAGGCTTAATATACTGATAATAGGTCACACATTGGACTTGATCCAGACCTTTGTGTGTATTCTGTCTGAAAGTCTGCACGTGAGACATTTACTTGTCTAGAACCTTACCTTATCTTGTCCACGCGTAAGTGTTAATTTAAGAAGACATGAGAGGGCTAATTATGAAGGCTAGTCCACTATGCATATAAAGTACACCCTAAGGTCTGGTCCACCCCAAGTACACGACTGCTGGACATCTGGAATCAACTTCTTTATCCAGTGTTACGTGCGCAGTCATGTAAAAACAGTCTGGTTCCATTCCATTGTGTTGTATATTTTCACTGAAAACTGAATTATAAACCACGTTCCTTATCGTAAACTCAGTTAAAGGTAAACATGGATTGGCCAAGATACAATATTGTTTCAGGTCCCGTAAACCATCAACACGTCCCCTTTTTTTATATGCCTCACGGTTTAGATGTCACATTGTAAGGAGAGGATTAATGCTGTGAACTTTGGCTGCACTTCTTTGCATATACAGTATATGAAGTGGAAGGGAATTGATTATTGGAAAGAAGAATATTACTCAGATAACTCAACCTAATTATTTTGGACATAATAAGTTTGACATTTGTGTTTTTTAGTTGATCATGTTGTTCCTGATCCCGGCACAAATATTTTAACCTCATTTGAAAAGTGGCACGAGGTGGCGGACACAAAATCCTGCTGTGACTACTCTCTCCACGTGGACATTACCAACTGGTACGACGGAATCCGAGAAGAACTGGAAATTCTTATCCAAGATAAAGGTATGCAAGACAGGGATGCACTGACCTGTGTTATCTCAGGGAATCTCCAAAGCTTCTTAGTGTCTTAGAACGCTGAGGACCCAGCAATAATTCTTGTATCTTATGTGTATAACAAAAACCTGCCAGTCACACTGACGAAAATAAAAAAAACTACTATTGGCAAAATTTAAATAAAACTGGTAAATGGAAAGAGTCACAACTTATAATTTAAGGAGAATTATTGTATACATTTACATTTAATCCTACTTTACCATTTATCACAATGGACCATTTCCGATAGAGGATCGATGTGCGTTTGCATGAATTCTGACAGCATGATCCAACCTTAATTTTGACACCCTGGTCAGTGCATAAATAAGGATAGTATGTAAGGACATATTTCGATAGGGCCGTTCTCTCCCAGCCAGTTTCAAACTGTCTGGGATATCGATTGCTTATGCCTCGAAGAGGAATAGCAATTGATCCCCAGAGCACCGAACACAGTGCTCGAAAGGTGAGTGGCTAATCTAACCCCAACCCTTCCCCTAATTCTAACCGTAACCCTCCCCTTCCATTACCCTAACCCTCCCTTCCCCGCAGCCTGACCCTAACTCTCCCTTCCCCGCAGCCTGACCCTAACTCTCCCTTCCCCACAGTCTGACCCTAACACTTCCCTCTCCCTAGCCTGACCCTAACCCTCCCTTCTCCCTAGCCTGACCCTAATACTCCCTTCTCTATAACCTAACCCTAATACCCCCCTCCCCTCAGCCTTACCTTAACCCTCCCCTTCTATGGTCCTAACCCTAACCCCCCCTTCCAAAATGCCTAATCCTAATCCCACCCTAATACTAAAATGCCACGGAGAGGGTTACTCACCTCTCCAGAGCTGTCATTCGGCGTATCTGTAAAAAAGGAATTGGCGAGTATGCTGATTGGAACACTCACCCATACATAAAAAAAATTCTAAAATGGCCCCTTATTCCAAATAGAGACAGCCGAAAAGTAACTTTCGTCTGTCTTTATTTCGCAAAGACTGCAACCGGTACGTAAGGGCTTAACCAAGTCCTTACGGTACGATTTAAATACCTCCCACCATACATACACACTTTATGCATGATAGTTGGACCTGCTCCGTTTTCGGAAATTTTTCCAGCGCGGAAGCCTGGATTACGAGGATCCAGATCCGTGCTGGAAGTCTTTTAGGAAGATATGCGCACTCGCCATTTACGTACGTTTTTGACTCACACGTAGTGGAATACGTATAAAGATGGTGAGTCTGGCTCCGGTCCTATGTCTTTACGTCAGTACTTTTTAGTAGAACAGTCCTCAGGTGTCCCTCAGTCATGCTCTGAGCTCATTATATGCCCTCCTGTAGTGCCATCAGTCATTTTTATGTTGTGCCAGAACCAAGAACCTTCCACAAAAAAAATCCTAAACTTGTAATATGCATATTTTACCCAGCAGACCAGAGACTTTGCAAATAACATAATGGGCTGTATGCAGACTACTGGACATATAACATATACGTCCGGTGTGTAGCGATTTTTACTACTGCGCATGCGTAGTCATTTTTTACGTAATCGTATCTTTTTCTTATGTGGATTGTGTAAATGCGGTCTGAAAGAGTACCTCCGGTAGTCTACATACGGCCCATTATGTTATTTGCAAATTCTCTGGTCTGCTGGGTAAAATATGCATATTACACGTTTCCCATCCCCTCACACACATATAACTGTACAAACTGGAGTCTAACTCAAAGCAAAGTTCGGCTGAATTTAATGGATCTATTAAATATAAAACGTCTCTCTAAATCTGTGAATGTCATATATATTATGTATTGTGACAGAGACAGCATACCTCCACATGAAAGTAATATGGAGTGTGACAGAGACAGCATATCTCCACATGGGAGTAATATGGAGTGTGATAGAGACAGCATATCTCCACATGAAAGTAATATGGAGTGTGACAGAGACAGCATATCTCCACATGGGAGTAATATGGAGTGTGATAGAGACAGCATAATGTGATAGAGATATCTCCACATGAAAGTAATATGGAGTGTGATAGAGACAGCATACCTCCACATGGGAGTAATATGGAGTGTGACAGAGACAGCATACCTCCACATGAAAGTAATATGGAATGGAGTGGAGACAGCATATCTTCACATGGGAGTAATATGGAGTGTGACAGAGACAGCATATCTTCACATGGGAGTAATATGGAGTGTGACAGAGACAGCATATCTTCACATGGGAGTAATATGGAGTGTGACAGAGACAGCATATCTTCACATGGGAGTAATATGGAGTGTGACAGAGACAGCATATCTTCACATGGGAGTAATATGGAGTGTGACAGAGACAGCATATCTTCACATGGGAGTAATATGGAGTGTGACAGAGACAGCATATCTCCACATGGGAGTAATATGGAGTGTGATAGAGACAGCATACCTCCACATGAAAGTA
>WWET01002158.1:85025-98422 GCA_011038615.1 Limnodynastes dumerilii
ACATGTTACACAAACAAGCAGTTATAAAACAGGAACAGTAGTGCTTACACTTTTACATATGACCAGGGGCAGAATGGGACAGGCTTGTACCTCATAGCAAGGAGGCAAGAACCCCATAGCAAGACTCAACTCTGTATGGGCGGAGCCATGCAGTATTGGGGGGCGGGGCGGAGTGGGCCTGTCTGCGTGAAAGAAGCTGTCAGAGGTTGATACCTCTGGAGTGCCGAGCGCTGTTTTAAGCTGTCAGCCTTTGACAGTTTGCTTACAGTGCAGGGGAAGCCGTGGCCACAGCCCCCCCCCCCTCCTCCCAGGCCCTGTAGCAGCTGCACCCCATATATTTATGCATCTGCCTATGCCCTATGACATTCATTCTGACGTTGTTGTTAAATTGCATTTCAGGTGCACAGATAGATGACAGTAATCCCCGCCGCACAGGACACCGCATTGTCGCTCCTCCTGGAGGCCGTTCCAACATCACAAGCCTCGGCTGATCGCAAGGAACGAACGCAACTGAGAAATGAACGATCGTCGGGTTGACTGTCCCGTTTGTGTCAGTGTTAATGAGGCCACAATAATTTTTTTTTTGCTACTGAGGAAAAACATGGTTTGTTTTGGATAGGGGGAAAAAGTGGCCACATTGTGATGAAGTGCTTGGAATTACTGACCTCACAAGTGTCCACTGTCACCTTAAAGCATGAAAGACGCATTGCCGTTTTAGACTAGAAGTCACCTTTGTCTTGTAGCTAAATAATTGTTCTTTTGCACCATTTAGCTGTATGTTGGTAGTGCATGTTTTTTTCCGTTATTTATTTATAAGACGTAGTCTGTAATGAAGTTTTAATTCATGCCAACAGTCATATAGACACAATGCCATAAACAACTCTGCCACCGATAACTGAAAAATGTGAACGATTTTATGTATGCTGTAGATGAAAATGTGTATTATGTTTAATTTATTTTTATCTTCTTATCGTTACTCTGCCACACCAGAATATGCCATTCATGTAAAAAAAACTAGGATAATCCGGCTGATTGTACAATCTTGTCTGTTATATTTTTTTTCACCTATGGGATTGGGCGATCGGCCACACACAGCTTTCTTTAAGCCATGCGACAAGATGAGCCGGTTGGCATGGCGTTTTGATACTGTAAGTCTAGGTTAGCTGTCTGATTTTTACGGTTTTGTACAGAGTTTCTTCGGTTTGTATTTCACATTGCATTTTTACTTAGGGTTGCGTGCGACATTCTAGATGTGATTCTATGACAGAATTAAAAGCGTATGAAATAAATACTGTAAGATGAAAATGATTGCACATGGAGTTATTGCAGTGTGTGCTTCTTTGAGTCCTTTTTCTATATTATAAATTCATTCGAACATTCTAAGATTGAAGGAAAGATTCTGATGATTTTATGCCTTACACCACTGAATGATGCCTCGTTCTGTAACGGATGCTATAAATTCCCTTGGTCAGCAGCCAGTGTGTGTGTTTGGAAATGGAGGAAAGGTCATGGTTGAGAATTGGACTCATGGGGCCTGATCCAGACCTACGGCCGCAAGCGAGCGTACGCCGGTCGGGAGCGTAAAACCGGACGAAAAAATAGTCATTTAAATTGTACAGTATGGGCGTGCTAAGCCCCGTACGACCAGCGTATCGGTACGAAAATTCGCACAGACGCTTGAAAAAGTTAGGGTAGGGTTCAGCCGCCGTAAGTAGGTACAATCAATGGGAGTGTCATGGGCGTGAAAGTTTATACGCCCGGGCGATCATACGCTACGCTCACGGGCGCTCGCGGTCGTAGGTCTGGATCAGGCCCATGGTCCCAGGGATGTCAAGCAGCATATTTTGTGCCACTGTGCTGCACAGTAATAACTCAAGGCTAAGACAGAGAGGGATGAAGGGTTAGTACACAGTAAGAGGCTTGTATTATTACTTCAGGGTCTTGCCATGACTACCCTGCATAGTGCCCTGCACTCTCCCAGTTGCTAATTACATCATGACAGTAGCAAGAAAACAGGCTGTGCTTCTAATTCAGCATATTAAATGTGTGCAAGTGTATATATAAATGAAGAGGTGCAGCCAAGGACCAAAGTGACCACTATGTAACTACAAGGAACAAAAAAGGTCCGGCGCTCCAAACATACATTATATAACACTATGTGTCAGCACATAAATAAAAAGGAGGTTTAGTTCACAATATAGCTATATTGGGTTAAGCTCACCTGCCTAGCGTCCAGGCACCTCCGGTAGGTGATTCCCTATCCATCTGCTATATGTGTACTCAGGAGGTCTGTATTAGCAGATTAACCCCTGCCTTTCATGCACCTGTTTACATTTACCTATAAATTTATTGGGCAACTTCCATTCTGTGTTTGTGGGCATGTCTGGGAGCAGCAGCTGAGAGGGGCAGTTGTTCCACAGCAGCCATTTTGGAGACCTTAAGGGGTTTGGCTCTCAATTTATAAACATATATATGTGACCCAACATTAAGAATCTCATTGTTAGAGTTAGGACCACTATATGCTGAAAGGCCTTGACAGTGGCTGGTGGCTTATCAAATATTTGCTCAAATATGTGTAACGGACATTTCTGTGTTTTATTTTACAGATAGAACGGTATAGTCTGTTACTGGTTTATGGCAGTGTTGCTGGGGCTATTTTTCGCTTTGTTTCTGTGGCTAGTAGATTAACCCCTGCCTTTCATGCACCTGTTTACATTTACCTATAAATTGATTAGCAACTTCCATCCTGTGTTTGTACTGTATTAAGACACTCCTGCTTTTGAACAGTGTGCAGCGGCCATGTTGGGGAGGGAAAGTGAAACTAGCAACAGCAACGAGAAAACACAGGTTGCGCTTCTAATTCAATATATGAATTTGTGCAAGTGTGCATGTTAGTGAAATGTAATTTTAATGTATTGTGTTTATTTCATGGAATAACCTGTAAGGAAAAGACTGAAGGAGGAGATGGAGGTGTGCCCTGAGAACAAGCTTTGAGTCAGAAGGTATCTAAAGGGATAGGGAGGTAGCTATAGTGTGAATGTAAGTGTGAGGGAGAGTATTCTTAGGGCCTGATATACTAAGCTGCGGGTTTGGAAAAGTGGAGATGTTGCCCATAGCAACCAATCAGATTCTAGCTGATATTCTCCAGTATGTAAAAAGAAAGTGAGAGCTGGAATCTGATTGGTTACTATAGCCAACATATCCACGTTTCCAAACCTGCAGCTTAGTAAATCTGGCCATTAGTGTGCTGTCTCTATCTCTCGCTCTATAGTTCCCCATTTACCATAGTCAGTCACTGATTCCTCTTTCTTCAGATAAAGCTCTTCCCGTTGTTGTGGATGGCGGATGAGAGATTCAGTACCTTGAATAGATGGAAAACATAGCACTTGTCCCAGGAATCCTCAGTGATCACAGCAGCCTTGGGTTTCTTTCCCTCTGTGTATGTACAGAAGAGAGACAGTCTGACGCTTCTGTTCTCATTGGAGAGCCGCTGTGTACCCAGATGGTAAAGGTTAACTCAATTTAAGACGGTCTTGGGCCAAGATCACCATCAACATCCTCTAATCAGGAAAACACCATTATTTTATACACATTTTCAATGCAGTGCATCAGGTTGGTATGCCAAGGTCTTATCCAGGGAAGGGGGGCGGGTGACCTCTCCATTACATTCATAGGACCGTATTCAGACTTAATACCGTTAACCAACTTACGCATGTCGTGTGGGAAAGTTTTCTGTTTGTGAACTGTGCATGCGAGTAGCAGATGTTACCCATCGGATCTCAGTGTGTAAGGAGCTGATTCCCGCACGTGCACAACTCCATATCACAGGGTGCGACAAAATATGCAGTATGCAATGTGGTTGGCAGGAGGCAATTAAATTGGACAGTATGGGCTGGGTAAGGCACTTCTGCACATCAGAGAAATTAAGGTAGAGGTTAGGTCGGGGAAGTCAGCTAAATAACGTGAAGTGAGAGATGAGAATCACGGGAGCGCACTGGTCACCTACGTGCAGATTATTGCCACTCCGTGTGTACGGAAAGCACTCTTAAGTTTGAACACCGTCCATGAGCAGGGCCTGATTAAGGGTCTCAGGTGCAATAGGCTAGAGCAGAGGCAGCACGGCGAATGAGAGATGCAGGGAGGCGGGAGCTCTGCTCATTACTCTCTCCCCTTCTGCAGCTTCAGTCAGAACGATCTGATGAAGTCTGTATAGGAAGAGACCCCGATCCTGAGCCCCTTCTGCACCCATTTTGTCCTTAAATCATTTTAAAATAATTAAATAGATAACAGTTAAAAAAAAATTCCTGAGGGGAGGAGATGCAAAGTGACAAGGCTCCACTCTGAAGCCTGGCGCCCTAGGCTGCAGCCTAGTCAGTCGATTGGTTAATGAGCCACACAATTTCTAGTGGTAGCCCAGGTAACAGACTACTGTTACTACCATTGGAAGAAGGGTAAACTTGCTATTTAACATTCATGCTGATTAACATACTCACCTATCATTGGCAGCTAATTATCATCCCATTATCAATGTGATTTTGTCATTCTGACCCATAGTTTTTTTTGGTATGGTCTCTGTTTGAGTTAGGTGCTTTCCTTCCATTCATGTGTCTAGAAACACAAACACAAATACCACAGTAATGAAACAGGGTTTAAAGAACAACTATGGGCACGTGACAGTGGACCAAATCCAGAGTGTAAAATAAGAGGAAAACAGGTGGAAAGTTACACCTGGGCAGGTCTAAATAACAGTGTAAAAGTAAAGCTGGTCAGTGTCTGTGTGTGCAATAAGCAAAATTATCGTGTCTTATGTATTATGCAAAGAATATCATTCATTTGACTCCCCCTGAAATTCAACAGGGTTTTGGCAGGTGAAAATTTCAACCTCTTTTACACCTATATTCAAAGTCTTGGGACCAAGTTTACACCTAAGAAGCTGAAGAAGCAGAAGTTTGACAAGGGGTGAGTAAGGAGGTGAACGCAGAAAATTAAGAGGCCACAAGGGCAGAGGACCTGCTTATGACAGATACTGTAACAATCTACAGAGTGAACCTTGTGATAGGAAATGTTTCACTGCTCACTTATACACATGCAACCTGACCCTAACCCTCCCTTCCTAAGTGCCTAACCCCAACCACCCCGAAGAGGTTACTTACCTCTCCGGAGCTGTCAGCGGCGGGTCCTGTGAAAATGAATGAACGAGTATGCCGATCGGTTGTGTTGTATATGATTGTGTTGTATATGAAAATAACAAATGAAATGCAAAAAAAGAATAAAAAATAGAAAATGACAAAGAATAAATGACAATGAAAATAAATTATAAACAAATTATATTGTCGTTATCCGTTCCTTCTTCTATATTTGATACGTGTAATAACATTTTGAGCATAATGGCACAAACAAAAATCCACCCTTATCTAAACCTATACTAAAAGATTGATACAGTCGCCATAATCAACATTAAAATTCACATTTATTAAAACACAAACAAAATATTAAACATAATAGAGAATACGTAATAGAGCGTTGGCGCTCTGATTGCAATTGATTGGTCAGCAATGGCTAAAGAACCTCCGGAGTCCTGGGA
The DNA here is from genome assembly GCA_011038615.1 of Limnodynastes dumerilii. Lineage (NCBI taxonomy): Eukaryota > Metazoa > Chordata > Amphibia > Anura > Limnodynastidae > Limnodynastes > Limnodynastes dumerilii. Next base: position 90,610 of record WWET01002158.1, read on the forward strand.
AGCGATGAGACCTGTCCCTCATACATCTTCTCACTATCGTTATTACTTATGATCTGCTCATATGACTTATGAGACTTTCCGTATATACAGAGACTGTCAGCAGTTTTATTATAAAGAGATCCAGGGTATTAATACAAGTTACTTATCTAACCTTTTCAATCAAATTCTTGTGGATTTATTGCCATTGGGTCTGATCCAGACCTACGCAGCCTGGCGGTAATACGCCGGGCGTAAGATCGACTGAAAAGACAACCTGCGCATGCGCCGGCCAGATGTTGGCTGGTGTTACTACGGAAGTAACATAGTATTACCATAGTAACCACTGAGGGGGCGTCCCTCGCCGTTACTATGCACGTTAGTGTAGGTGGGCGGGAGTACGCTCGCACAGGGGGGAGTGCACGCCGATACGCTGTGCTTTACTAAGCACAGCGCATCGGCATAGGACCACTGGGTCAGGCCCATTGTTAGTAAAGCTGGCCATACACATGTACGATTATCGGTCCCAGAAGGGGGTGAGCCGATAAATGGAATGATTTCCCTCTAGGGAAATGTACCATTGTCGGCACCATACACACCTCCTCTGCTAGGACCAATAATCCTAGTGGAAGAGGGGAGAGGGAGAGCACTCTCTATGTTGCTGCTGCTTTATATCTATGTGCAAAGCTGCTCTGACAGAAGTATACCTTCACAGCTGTCAGAGCAGCATAGTGCATAGATACACAGCAGCGGCTATTGCAGGGAGTAGTACAGACAGGGATCAGCTGAAAACACGCTGTGTGAAGCGCGGCTTCGGCTGATTCTTAGCAGTATTACAGCCTGCAATAGCCGCTGCTGTATATCTATGTACTATGCTGCTCTGACAGCTGTAAAGTATATCTTCAGAGCTGTCAGAGCAGCTTTGTACATAGATATAAAGCAGCAGCAGCTTTGAAGAATAGGGAGCCATTCAGCTTGCTGATTGACTCCCTTAAAATATTGGGAGCTTTCTCCCGATTTAAATCAAACATGTCAAAAGATCAAATAATCCAGAGCGTTTCTGATGCGTTTATTTGGCGTTTCAAAAACTGATCTGTACCATACACTAGAGCCATTATTTGCCCAATCACCCGATAATTGGGAGATTGGGCCGATAATCGCTCTATTGTATGGCCAACTTTACATAGAAATGGCCCTTTCACGTGTGAGTCATCTATAGGTGTTTTTTTGGACTTAGCAACTAATCAATAACACTAGGACATTGCAAAGTTGGATGTTGGATTCTATTTGCTATTATCTTTGTTATAGCCATTAAAGACCACTCCATACATTACTCTATTCTCCAAGTAACATCTGATGGCTTAATGAAGATTTATTTATTTAAGATTTATTTATTTGTGTAAATCTATTTTCTATATTTTGTTTATGTTTTATTAAATGTGAATTTTAGTGTTTATTATGGCCCCTGTATCAATCTTTCAGTATTGTGTTAAATAAGAGTGGACTTGCGCTGGATTTTTCCTTTTTGTTAATGCTTTATTAATATTAAGGGTACTATCACATCCCTCTTCCAGGCTACAGTCATATGGGACCAGATTCAGGGTTAAGAAGTTGCTTATATTTCGGTGCGTATTTTTAAGAACATTTAAACTGCATGATTCAATATATCCCAGTAAAATATGAGACCTGATGAGTTTGGTGTTATTTTATCTGCTACATTCGCACACATTTATTCCTTATTCTTGCATGTTCTTTATGGAATTGTGAATAATTATCTTGGGGCCTAGAGAAATATTTTTGTATTAATATCTATTCTGGGACTTACATTCACCTGTATGCTGCCTATATGGACTTTTAATACTCTTTAATATTAGGTTTTATGTCATTTTATTATAGTCAACGCTGTCTTCATATACTTATTGTATTTGACTTTGCCCCTATCACATTGGGAAAAATGGCATCACATGTCCATGTATCAAACACACAATACATATACAGTATTTAAATGTATGTAATGTTAGCATGTGATACCACAGTATACACAGTTATAGCTGGCTGTTGGTATAGCAGAGCTAAACATCAGGGCTTTGGACACAGATATTAATGTGTTAATTAAACATTTGTTAATTAAAATAAACTAAAGGCCTAGAAAACCTTTATACAGCAGACCCTCTAACTAAACATTACAAGTGGTCTAGTTATTATGTAAAAATTAATTAAAAATTAATCAATTAGGATTTTATTTAAGCCATTACCGAATTGCCATTGGTGGAATCAGCAAAAAACTACAAATTTGTGCAAATAAAATTTTAATAATACGCAATCATCCACTAGAGTGCGCTATTGTGCTGAAAAAGAAGCAGTTGTTATACCGTAGTAATTCATTGCAGATGCTAAAGGTGTCAGATTCAGCAACCTATAAGATTCTCCACAACATTATTGAAAATGATCTGTTTGACAATGGGCAATACATATTTATATACCCCTAGGGTAGATTCATTCCAAAGCAAACACATTTCAAGCAGGGGAGTTATGTTTTTGTTCACTATGAGTTAGGAACTAGCGCGGATCGTATTTACGAAAGTGTAAATACTAAGCACTCCCTCGGGCACTCCCACCAGTCGTCCGTAATTACACCGCCTTACGCCTACTGAATCCTACCCTAACTTTTGTCATCGTAACTACAGCTGAACCCTGCCCTAACTTTTGTAATCGTAACTACGGCCGGACGTAACTTCGCGATGGTCGTAACTACGTAACCCAGTCCATACTGTACGATTTAAATACCTTTCTCCGCCTACACTCCGCCATGAGTTACGTCAGGAAACATCTGCTGGGCGCATGCGCAGAACGTACTTATGGCTGGTGTAAATACGGGTGTGGGGCTCCGTTCTGAACGGCTGATTTTCGAAACAGCCGTTTCCTCCCAGCCAGTTGCCTCGATGAGGCATAGCAATCGATCCACGGAGCACCGAAAGCTCTGTGCTCCGAAAAGTGAGTTAAAATAGTCCCCCACTCCTTTCCCTAATTCTTAGCCTAACCCTCCTTTCTTGGCAGCCTGACCCTTACTTGCAGATTGACCCTAACCCACCATCTCCCACAGCCTGACCCTAACCCTCCATATCCCTGCAGCCTGACCCTAACCCTCCATATCCCTGCAGCCTGACCATAACCCTCCCTACCCCACACAGATAGTTTACTCACCTGTCCCTTGGTCTGGCGATACCAGTGGCGGAGGTGCAGGCGGAGGGATATTGCTGTTTCCAAAGGTGAATGGTGAAGTATAAGGAACGGCATATTCACCCATTCTAAAAAAAACCCCAGAAACTCTGCATTATTCAAAATAGGGACATCCGCAAAGGAACTTTCGGATGTCCCAATTTCGGAAACAGAGTTTCTAAGCGGGTACTGACAACACGTAAATACGCCTGCGGGCGTAGTTCTGGATCTGACCCTATGCGGTTGAATCACAGCTGTACTTACAGCTTTTTAAAGGGCAAAACTGGTGCAAGTGTAACCAAGCTTCAATTATTTGTAACACATTATAACTTACATCCTTTGTTTACATGTTTAGTGTATATTTTGAGTTTTCTAATTACTCATGTCCCAAAAACAAAAAATAAAAATAATTATAATAAACATTACTTATTAAATGGATTTAAAAAAAATTCTGTGATGAAAAACGAATGGCTTATTCGCTGCATAAAAAAGTACCCAAATTTACGCACGATTCAAGGGCCATATACCAGGAACTTCCTATTTCTACGTACGGCGTACTTACACACGGAAAAACACGACCAAGTGTGTGGGTGTTGTTAGCTGTAGCCGCTCCTATCCTTGCATCGCACTTGCGTATATTTAGGCAAGCACGCAATTTCAATCCTTCAAACTAATTATTTAGCATGCAGGTAAAATGCTTTCCTTTTGCACATAGATCAAACATACTGTAGAGCTTTAGGATTAAACTGTAAATTAGAATTGAGTGAGGAAGATTCACCTCTGAACTGCAATTCTGCTTTACAGTTTACGTTTGCCTTCCTCAGCAGATCAACTTGGTTTTGTCCTTATGCTCAAACTCTGGATCAGCCGCTTTGAGAGTAAGGGCAAAACCACGTTGCAATGAAAGAGGGGTAAATGTAAACTGAGGACTGGATCCAGATCCTCGCACGCTTTCAGTACGTATGGTGATCTGTCTGTCCGAGAGAGGGGAGTGCACGCCCCGTCACTCTCCTTTCTCGTGCAGGCTTTATGGCCATAAGCCAACCTTAAGCCAATCGTACGACCGCTGATCTGCACAAGTGTGGGAGCCCCCCCCCCCACACTGTACACTTAGCATGCTTCCCCCACTCACTGTAGCAGGCAGAGGGGAAGCACAGCTGTATGTTATTTGCTACTGATTTGACATGAGGGCGCATGTTACACGAAACAATCGTAACCCTAGCGTAACATGCGCCCTCCAGTCAAATCAGGCCACTTACGCATCTTGTCTGGTCTGGATCCAGTCTTAGCAGGATTCGTTGAGAGGTGATATTTTCTAGTGCAATTCTAACTTACTGATTAAAAAAATCTATGCAATGTGTAAGTTCTATGCGACAAAGCAAAGTTTTTTCCCTGCATGCAAAAAAAAGTACATTTATTTGCACCCCTACATTGCTCAGGTTTACAATGCCCTTACTCTCAAAGGGCTTGATCCAGAATTAAGAGGCTTCACGACCACACTGTGCATGTGCCAGATGTTACACATTGGAGTGTATGGAATGCTGTTGTGTATGTCAGTGTGTGAGGGAGGATCCGCAGAGTGGGTGAGGGTAAGCAAGTTTAATTGTACAGTATGGGTTGAGTTAGGCATTTCCGTATGTCAGAGCATTCTGGGAGTGTGTGAGTCGCTGCTGCGAACGGCCCCTTTTCGAAAGGGCCATTCAAAATGGATTGCTTGGCCTCTGTGAGTATCACTGATCCCCGGGACATCAAAGATGGTAAGTTTCAATTTAACCACAACCCTTACCCTAACTCTCCCCTTCCATTACCCTAACCCTTCCTTCCCTGTAGCCTGATCCAGGTGACTGGATGCATACACTTGCTGCTCGCACTGTGAGCGTCCTATCTACAACTGCGGCTTTTGCAACACCAGATAGAATGTCCTGAAAAGGTGCATCCATTTGTAAGGAGCAAACAGATGCAGCATATAGGCAGAGACTGCCACTTGTGATGCAGTATATAGGCAGAGACTGAGAGGTGTGATGTAGCATATAGGCAGAGACTGCCACTTGTGATGCAATATATAGGCAGAGACTGCGCGGTGCAATGCAGCATATAGGCAGAGACTGCGAGGTGCAATGCAGCATATAGGCAGAGACTGCGAGGTGTGATGCAGCATATAGGCAGAGACTGCCAGGTATGATGCGGCAAATAGGCAGAGACAGCGAGGTGCAATGCAGCATATAGGCAGAGACTGCCAGGTATGATGCGGCATATAGGCAGAGACTGCGAGGTGCAATGCAGCATATAAGCAGAGCCTGCGAGGTGCAATGCAGCATATAGGCAGAGACAGCGAGGTGCAATGCAGCATATAGGCAGAGACAGCGAGGTGCAATGCAGCATATAGGCAGAGACTGCGAGGTGTGATACAGTAGTCTATACAAGTTTACATAATTTTTTTTTTTTAAGTTAAAATAAAGCCCCAAAATAGTGGACTATTTTTCATAATGGCTGAGTAACTTGTGCAGCAATATGCTGCAATTTATTCAATTAAAAAACCCTGTAATTTAATGTATGAGCAGAATTCTTTATTTTTACACTGTTTAAACTACAAATAAGGCCACTTAGTGACAGAAAATGTTCTGTGTCTTACACTTGCACCATCTCCTGAGAAGAGAGAGTGTGGAGGAAGTGCAGGGATTGCAGGCCACTAATTCATCTAGCAGAAGCCATGAAACACTGTTTACTGATCCAAGGATGCTTTAGCTGCAGAGGCATAGCTGATACCTGAAAAAGCATGCTGGGAGTTTTTGTTTCACAACACCTGAAGAGTCACAGGTCAAGCCAGGATTACAGTGTTGAGTGAGAACTCAATAAACGTATAAATTATAAAGTAACCTGCAATTATCTTCTGTCATTTATTTTGCCAGTTCAGTAACAGAAACATTTAAAAGGATATATGAGACTCTTACAAAGTATATTTTAATTATAAATGGATATGTTTAGATTAAACATAGCAAAACGCCTACAGGAACATTGGAGTATACTATGAGGATTCCAGAAATGGTGTGTCTAAATGATGCATATTACTGTACGTTCTGATGTCTTTTCAGGATGAAGACAGACAAGTGCCTGTAGACAAGAGCCCAGGGCTGAGAGGGGGCTTCAGAACGAATGGTAACTTCAGAGCACTGAGCCACACAGAGAAGCCGGGAGCTGCACTGATCTCTTCATGTGATTGCTAGAAGATCTATGCAAAGACAGCCAAAGACATAAACACATACAGGCAGAATATCTCTTTATTAAAATATACAATAAATATATCTACATACAGTATTAGACAGATATTTGAAAACAAAGTACAGTTTTTAACAAGTAACAAAAATAAAGGAAGTAGATTTACTACACTAAAGATTCTTAACCGTAACAATTTGAGACGTTGCTCACAGCAACCAGATTATACAATTTATGATTTACTAGAATGACCTTAAAAGCTAGATCTGATAGTTGATATGGGCAATGACTTCACGTTTCCTCTTTAGTTTTTAATAGATTTGTTCCTGGCACAGACTCTTCCATAAAATAACATTAATCTAGATACCCCGTCTAAATACCATAAATATGAATTATTCATTTATCTGTTACCTGATCTCATGCCAGTGGTTACTAAAGTCACTGAACAAGCTTGTGCACCAATGGTGACAGATAAGCAGTGTCATCTTAAGTTACGTACTTGTCCTGGAGCAGGATCCTACAGCAGACCAAAGGCACAGATACAACGCACAATCCATCATGCACACTTGTCCAATTTCACAGCAGATCTCCAGTCTGTATCTGCTGAACCGTCTGCTCAAACGATTGCCTCATCGTACACACTCTTCCAACCACACACTCACAGGCGGTGCTGCACAATGTCAGGATCGGGAGATGAAGCTGATAAAGCAGTTGCGGGAGTGGACACACTTGTAAATGGAATGGGTAACTGGAGGTCTGAAAAAAACCTTTTGACCCAACCAGGACTGGATGTAACAAGTGGTTGCTTGATCATACACACTTATCCAACACATGACCAACTGGATGGTCGAAAGACAGGTTGGACAGGGATTGCATGTGTACCGAGATTATTATTATTATGTAACCAAAAGTATGTGTCCCAATGCAGTATACAACCTTTAATGTACAGATCCCATACACAATATTGACCTTAAAAAATTGGCCTCTCTGTCCATTTGCACCCATGAGCCAGACTCCATCCACTTATGTGAGATCATGGTTTTAATACCACACAGTCCATAAAGGCCGATGTCATTGTCATCTCTATCACTGCAATGCACTATACCCACATATAAGGGTCAATCCCACTTTGCTGTCTGTAGAATAATATAATTGCTGTGACATTGGGCCTGATCCAGAGCTACGGCCGCCGTCGCTCTAATGCGCATGCGCCGGGCAGATGTTGCCCGGCGTCACTATGGAAACGCCCGATCGTTGATCGGGAGTCCATAGTAGTGCCGTAGGGACGCTGCAGGGGACGTCCTCCAGCGTCCCTACGCTCGCGTTACTGCTGGAGGGTGGGGGGGCGTGCTAAGAGGCCATACGCTCCTGTGTGAGCGTATGGCCCCCTCCTTACCCCGGGGGA
>WWET01002158.1:98623-137027 GCA_011038615.1 Limnodynastes dumerilii
ATGTTAGGGTAGCCTTCAGCCGGCGTAAGGAAGGGGCCATACGCCCGCACAGGGGGAGTGCCAGGGGGGAGTCAGCGATGTAACGCTGAGCATTAGCACGCTCAGCGCTACATCGTAGCTCTGGATCAGGCCCATTGTGCTTGCTGAAATATAGGCAAGAACAGAAATAAAGGCAGACCCAGACCCAGGGATTATAATAAAGATGTTATAACTGTGCTCACAAAAAACTAAGGAGATAAATTACACAGAGTCAGATTTAAATCATTTAAATTGTTTGTTACAGATGTCCGGACTGTCTTCCCCTTGTTTGTACATACACAGAGGTCAAAGTCCTTGAAATGCTGTGTTCCCAGGTCTACGCAGATTGTATTCATCTGAATCAGTGCAGCTCGCTACTCATACTGTTATATAGATCTGTAACTAGTATAGTGCATCAAGCAGTCGCTTTGGTCAGCTGCAAGCAATTATATGAGTGTGAGCGCCTTTATTTACATGGTTACAAATGACACCTATTATTTTAAAGGTATCCATTGATTAGGTTTCCCATCTAGTAAAGAGCATCTCATCTTTTAGGACAAATAATATGATAAAAATGAAATAGTACGTTATTTGTTATTATAAAGGGTTTTTAGTCTGAGCAATCATGAGACTAATTCTGTTATACAAAATTTAGGGGCTCACTAAGCAACACTGATGTATGTATAGTATGTACGACCCTGCATCCTATAAATGACCATAGAGGGGGAAATTCTTTTACACTGAATAGTAAGCTTTCGTTCTGCTATTGCTATTGTCACAGCACCAATAAATCAAATATACAAGGTGAAAGGGCCTGATCCAGCGCTACGAAAATTCGCACGACGGGCGAATGCGTACGTTCGACCGTGCGAAAAACCATACACGCCCCTAACACTCCCATAGTAAAGTACCTGCATACGACGCCTATACCCTACACTGGGTACGACCGTCGGCCGTACGAAAATTCGCACAAAATACGCTGAGCGTACGGGCTTAGCACGCCCATACTGTACAATTTAAATGGCTATCCCCGCCTCCCTGTAGTAAAACGGGCGCCCAGCCGACCATCGTAAAGAACGCACGCCCCGCGAGCGAAAAATACGCTCACAATACGCCCGCTATTCGCTCATGACGCCCGGGCGACCGGAAGCTGTCATACTGGGCATGCGCGTTGCGAATTTTTTCCCGAATTTTCGCATACGCTCGTCGTACGCTCGCTTGCGGTCGTTGCTCTGGATCAGGCCCAATGTCATCAACCTGCCAGAAAGTTCTGGAACATACCAGATCATAATGATTTCTCTCTGGAATATTTCACTCGTTGAGAGGTCAACAGAACAGTTTGTCTTATTTGTATATAACTTACATTCATCATGGTGTCTTCTTATAAATTTATATTGAAACTAAAATACAAAATGTGGCATTACAAACCCAGTTAATTAACAGGGCATGCTGGGCATTGTAGTGCAGGAGGTCTGCAGTGTGTGATGTGTTTTTTTTAGAAGGCTTAATGCAGGAGGTCTAGCATGCTTAGGCAAAAACGCAGCCCAATACGCTATAATGAATACCTGGGATCTCGTTCCATAACACGATGAAATACTCAATAGAATAAATTGTAATATATAAAATTTCATATTAGATTTTTTGGCCTATGAAAAAAAAAATATAAAACACCTTTTGTTACAAAAGAAACAGGGTGAAAGTTACACTTGGACAATACTATGTCTAATTTCAGGGGAAGTCAAATTCATTTATTCTATGCATGCAGGGAGAATACATTGTTTTTTGTCTATTGAACACAGATAGTGACCAGCTTTAATTTTACACTGTTATGTAGACTTGGGCTAGGTAACATAGGTCTGAATTCACAGCCCCGGACATATTGCACATACATCCTTAAATTACAGATAATAGCTACTATGCATGTGTAGTAACTATTTTACGTATTCTACGAATAACGAAACGATACGTAGATTACGTAAAATAGTTACTACGCATGCGTGGTAGCTAATATCGGTAATTTAAGGACTGTGGATCCTGTGAATCCACCCATAAACTCTAATACTGTTTGCAACAGATGGAATTTACCTCCCCTGCAATTGAACATTTTGAACAGGTGTAAAGCTTGGTACACATTGGTTGGTTATTTAATGATTATTGTGCAGATCACATGATAATAGCTCAGAATCTTTCCAGAGTGTACTGTCCCACAATGCTGCAGAATCATTAGACACTGCATCACATCGTGTGACTTGATTTCTGGGAGCCCCTAATATTTCTGATCAGTGATGTCCTGACGTCTGAAGAAAACTTCAGTGTGTACTGGTACACAATCTTCACTACAACAATTCCCATTCATAGTTTTGCATAGAGCAGATCATTGCAGCACAAAGGTTTATATGAACAGTTTGCTAAATGATCTACTGGAAACTAGAGAGCAGTGTGTAGGTGGAAGGGGCATCATTACGCAGGTCTTTAAACCTTTAAATGTTGCTGCTGTTTGACAAGATGTCGAGTCGTGATCTGAAACAGTCAGTATGTACCCAGCATAATATTTCACCTGATTTCTTCTAGATCTGGTCCTGGGTATTCTTCATTGGGCATCAATCATCAAGTATCCATCACTATCCATCATTATACATACACATAAATGGAAGCAGTAAAAGACATAACAGGTAATATGTGTTATGGAGCTTCATACACTTCTGGGTCTGAGTATTTTATAGGGTTACTTAAATTTCTTCATGGGGAGAACTTTACTGCCCGGGTCTAATGAAAAGAAAAGATAAACAAGAAATAATATCGTAGAATATAAAATATCTGTTGTTGTATTAACATAGCTGCAGACACTTAATTAACTTAGGTCCGGATTCACAGTCACGTAGTTCGTCTTACGTATGTTGTTTTAAGAATTGAGCCACTACGCATGCATAGTAGCTTATTTACACTATCTATGTACCATTTCTGTACGAAGATTGCGTAAGCGCGGTCTTTAGACAGCACTGTACAGAAATGGTACGTAGATAGCATAAATAAGCTACCACGCATGCGTAGTAGCTCAATTCTTAAAACAACGTACGTAAGAAAACTACGTAACTGTGAATCTGGACCTTAATTAGTAATTATCACTTTTTTATTCTTTTTATATGTGCCATCTCCTGGGAAAATATCTCCATAATACACACACTGGGCCTGATCCAGAATAACGCCCGCCGTCGCTAGGACGGCGGGCGTAAGCGTAAGATTGGCTTTTGAGCCGATCTGTGCATGCGCCGGGCAGATGTTGCCCGTCATCGCTACGGCAACACCCGATCCACGGTCCGTAGCAGCGCCATAGGGAAGCTGGAGGGGACGTCCTCCAGCGTCCCTACGTTAAGGTTAGTGTAGGTGGGCGGGGGGAGGTAGGTANGCCAGCTGAAGTTAGGGTAGCCTTCAGCCGGCGTAAGGAAGGGGCCATACGCCCGCACAGGGGGAGTGTCAGGGTAAGTAAACGCCGATACGTTGTGCTTTAGTAAGCACAGCGCATCAGCGTAGGTCTGGATCAGGCCCACTTTCTCTGGGGAAACAGACTGCTCCCCTGAGTTAAGCTGGGTTCACATCTATGCAATTATCGGGCGGATCATAGGATTCCAGACCATTTGGAATAACACTGCAATACCACAAGCTCCCATGATCTTAAGTCGTGATAAGAAAGGTCAAATCTGGGGCCTGATTCAGACTTAAGAAGGAGCTTGAAAATAAGAGAGGAAAGTTACTCCTGGGCTAAACCATGTTGATTTAGGGGGGAGTCAAGGTAATTGTATTCTTTGCATGCTGGGATATATCTTTGAATTGCTTACTGCACACGGATACTGACCAGCTTTACTATCACACTGTTATTTAGACTTGGGATAGGAAACATCACCTCTCAACTCTAACACTGTTTCCAACAGATGAAATATGACTCCCCCTGCAATCAACATCGTTCAGCCCAGGAGTAACTTTCCTCTGTTAATTTCAAGCTTCTACTTAAGTTTGAATCAGGCCCCTGGATGATTTGGCTTTATGAATGTCCCAAAAATCCCGATCGTCGATGGTATGATGTCAAACAAACGTGGGTAAGTGTGTGTGTAAGTACGACTGTCTGTCTGACTTTTCTGGCAGGGTCCTGTGCAGCACAGCCAGATATCTGTATGGTGTGTACAGAGTCAGGATTGTTTCAGTAGATGGTTGGAAGAGATGAGGATCTCAGATCTAATGGTAAATTGGTAATAATGTGTATGCTCATCAGGTTGGTATGTTACATACGTGTGTACTGCCTTCTAACAGGTCTGTTAGGCTCATTGTAACTTTCACCTTGCAGTAGCCTACATACAGTTCATATTGGATGTGTAACTGCTGCAGTGCAATAAGGCCTTTCCAATGAGATTTTGTATGCCTGCCCATAGGACCGTTTGAGCAATGGTAACACACTACTGACCGGAATGCTGGGTCCTGTTCATTGCAACATTGCTTTCAGAGAGTCGGATCCTAGCCATTGCAGCAAGCTCAGCGATGAAATCCTGCTCTGCATCCTAACGGAGACAAATGCAATGCAGCTTGGTCACTAAACAGTAGATGAGCCGGTGCAGGCTTCCTGTACAGATATTTATGCAGGAATGGACTGCAGGTGTGCATGGAATAAATGACACAGATAAAATATGAAGTTCTATAAATACAGATTTAATAGATTCATGTCTAAAAATAAGGACCCAAAACTGACAGAGTCTTGGAGTGTTCACATTTTTTGTGCCCCTACAGAAATTTTCCTGTGTGAAAGAGGAGATGATCTTGGAGGTGTAGTGAACATACAGGCATCTATATCATTCAGGGCAGAATTAGAGGACAATGAATTGGACTCATTAATAAATTCACAGCCAAGCGCCAAACTGAGTGGAGGTTCGTAGGATGCAACTGTGACTCCTCTAGCTGACCACCAGGAGAACGTCTTGGTGGAAGCAGGAGAGCAGTTGCTAATGCTGAGGGACCAATGCTAATAGGTAATAATTAGACTGATGTGGTCTTTCTACAGACTATGGTGCAGATCCTGATCCATGCACTGCTTACGTGCGTGCGCGGGTCCCTCTGTACGATCGCGCAGGGGGCGTGACACTTACGTGTCCAGATTCCTACCTTAACTTTTACGACTAGACCTAGTTGTAATGAGGCTTCTCCGCCCACGACCACTAATTTAAATGTCTATCTCCGCCCCTACGTCGTATGTATGACGAGTAAGATTAAGGGTCAGCCTCTTTCTGCGTACACACAACAAAGTTGCCTATTAATGCCGGTACGCACTCGTAACGTGTATGCACATGCGCACACGTTAACGGACAGGGGATATACGCATGCTGCGTGCGTAAGTCTCCTGTCGTAGGTAAGTCAGGATCCATCCCTATATGATATTCCAAAATTGCTGTAGTGCCAATATTATTTATAATGATCAATCATTGATTAACTGACCTCGATTGATTCCTGGGCATGTCTTAAAAGGTCCATGCTCAGACGCTTCATGGACAATGTTAGTTCTCAATTTAAAAACACAATATAGGACCCAATATAGGGATTCTCACAGTTTAGGGTTCAGACCACCACAGCAGAAAAGGGGCAGCGTGTGAGAAGTCTTAAATGGCTAACGCATGGAATTTGCTATCCTAAATTCTGCATATTCCGTTCCCAGGACCCTACCCTAAGAATTCTGCAGGCAACTCTGTGTGTGCGGAATACTGCATCATATCCAAGGGCTTAGTCAAGCCTTACTGTATGGTTTAAATACCTATGCCCGCCCCCCACGCGTATCTCGTACACATGATAAGCCTGCCTATTGCGCAAAGACTGAATTCTGCACAGAACACATTATCGAGTGGCTGCCTTCCAATGCGGAATTCTTCATACTACACATGCCACCAATTCACAGCTAACTTACGTACATAGCCTACATCAGCTGGTTTTCTTAAATCTAGATCTGGCCCAATATGAGTAGCGTTATTATTCCACTACAGTTGACCGTGTAGATCTCTCTCCTGTGCAAATACCTTCAGCTTGTTTTCCAGTTGTACTCCCAAGATATGTAAAACGGCCTTCTTCTGCCTCAGAGAGTCCAGGCGATGCTGCTGATAGTCTTGCAGTGTCTCCAGTAATTGCTTTTGTTGCGAAATCAGTCTAAAAGCAATGACAACAAGAGCCTGTTCATCAGATTGCCTTTATATCATTACATTGGAAAGACGTGGAGCCGATCACAGCTCTCCAGATTTCCGTTTAGATTTAAAAACAAAGAATCTGATGTTATTTTTTAAACTTTGTATTAAATAGATATATTCCGGTCTCCGTACAAAGACAAGTTTCAAGCAATAGACAGTATGTGTCCTGAGCAAAGACACGGCCAACTATTGTGCAGTAAGTAAAATAAAGCCTACCGAAAATGGTTATAGATAAATATTTACTTTGCAATTGACTTGTAATATATATATTTGTATATATTCTACAAATCAGTTGCAGTGGAAGGTAAAATACCCCTGGGTTTCAAAACACATGCTACAATTCTACTCCTTTACCTGTAAATTCCCTGTTTTACCACTACACATTGAATGAGGTATTTATACAAGAGTAGAACCACTGTACAACCTTCAGTAAATTCAGACTCAGGGGTGAATCTATGGGTCCAGCGTGCCTGGCAAAAAAAAGGGACTGCCCCCCCCCAATTGCCCATTCACTCCCAGTACTACCATCATGCACCACTCCTTTACAATTCCCTGTTTTACCACTACACATTGAATGAGGTATTTATACAAGAGTAGAACCACTGTACAACCTTCAGTAAATTCAGACTCAGGGGTGAATCTATGGGTCCAGCGTGCCTGGCAAAAAAAAGGGACTGGACTGCCCCCACCTTCACCCACTTGCTCACAGTATTCCCATCATGTGCCCCCAGCCCTTCCCTAGTACTCCCATCATGTGCCTCCAGGATCCAGCCTCCCCCAGGTTTTCTTACCTTACCTGTGTCCTCCGAGCAGGACTGTGGCTAGAATGTAAGTCCGGCAGTGGCCGAGACTTGCGATGGACATGAAGTCCCGTGGTCACAGAGAAGCCTGTGACCATGGATATCCTAGCAACCAGCCATACCTCATTTTAAAAGCATCCAGCCGCAGTCTGACTCCAGACTCTGACTCCAGACCAGCGCTGCACTAGGTGACACTATCTCTTAGCCAAAGGTGGCATCGCTGGGCGGCACCCCGCTTTGGCTGGTGCCACTGGCGGGTGCCATCTTGGCCAAGGGGCTGATACGCCTCTGTCTATGCATCTAACCACAGCTACTCGTACAATTGCCAGGTACTTTCTTAAGTTTACAGACTCAAGCATGCAAAACTTTATGCAAGTATTAAGTTGTATTGATAAGAATTAGTAGGGAACACTAACTTGTACAACTCAATACAATCCTTCTGTTGGAAGTATCTTTACTCATTCCTTTTAAGCCAGTTTGGGTTAAAATGCTTTCTGAACTCTGAACATAGATGCACACGCATGTGCATTACAATAAGTGTCTGCTATTAAATTGAAACGTATGAAGAATTGTACGTTTGGATCAAAGTGATTAGAGAATAATAATTATATGTAATAGAAATCATATTGGTCTTTGTTCCTGAACCTTGTTGTCATCATCAAATCTTGGTTAAGAATAAATAAATGTACTGTAGTTATCACACTTTACAAAAACATACAGGGTAGGGATGGACAGCATAGCCAGTGCCATCTTTAGACCTACCAGGGCGGAAAAAGATTCTGTCCCCCACCGCCAAAAAATAGAAATACAATAAAATAATTTAAATTTAAAAAAAGTATGCATCCAGCCTTTTACTTCCATCCAGTTGCTGTGTGCCCAGCCTACTTTTGTGCCCCCTTATATATGTTCAGCCTTCTTTTGTGCCCCCTTATATATGTTCAGCCTTCCCCTTTGTGCCCCTTTATATGGATCATTAAATGTTTTATCATCCTTTTGTGTCCCCTTAAATATATTCAGCCTACATTTGTGACCACTTATATGAATCAGCCTCCTTATGTGCCCCCTTTAATGTAATAGCCTCTTTTTGTTCCCCCTTAAATATATCAGCCTCCCTTTGTGCCCCTTCATATCGATCAGCCTCCTTTTGTGCCCCTTGAAATGTATTAGGCTCCTTTTGTGTCCCCTTAAATAACTTTTTTTTATTAAAAACCTATTAATAAACTTACTTACTTTCTTCTCCATCTTGCTCTTTCCTCTGCGACACAGCCAATGCTTGTATGACTAGTACTGGGTATACAGGGCTCCTTTGGGAGACTTGTAAAACCTGGATCAGGCCCCTTGACCCTAACCCTTCCTCCCCTGCAGCCTGACCCTAACCCTCCCTCCCCTGCAGCCTGACCCTAACCCTCTCTCCTCTGCAGCCTGATCCTAACCCTCCATCTCCCGAAGCCTGACCCTAACCCTCCCTTTCCTGCAGCCTGACCCTAACCCACCATCTCCCGCACCTTGACCATAACCCTCCATCTCCCACAGCCTGATCCTAACCCTCCATCTCCCGCAGCCTGACCCCAACCTTCCCTCCCCTACAGCCTGACCCTAACCCTCCCTACCTCGCACAGATAATTTACTCACCTGTCCCTTGGTTCGGAGATATCAGCGGAGGGATATCGCCATTTCCGAAGGTGAATGGGTGAAGTATGCCATACTCACCCATTCTAAAAAAAAAATAGAAACTCTGCTTTATTCGACATAGGGACATCCGAAAAGGCAGAGTTTCTTAGCGGGGAATGACAACGAATCGCCGGGCGACTCCCCCTTTGGCTGGCAGCCCTGGCAGATGTCATCCTGGCCATGGGGTAGATACGCCCCTGCTCAGACTATAGGACACAATGGACCGGATTCAGAGTTTTAGCGGATACGCAATGCATTTGCACCTCTGAATTGGCCTTAGAAAAACCGGCCTAGTGAAAAAATAAAATCAGTCAGAGCATTAATTGCTGCGACCGCAAGGGATCCTTTTTTTTTTGTAAACACTAAAAAAATTAACCCCTTCTCCCGCCACCCCCGCCACAATAATAGAACTACAAGTGCAAGCATGCCCATGAATGCCAGAGCATGCTGGCGTTTGGAGAACCACAAGCACCAGCATGCCCTGAAATCCAGGGCCCGCTGCGTAATATACATATCCCCATGATAAAAATAAATCATTCTAGTGGCCACATAAAATGTCCCAAAAAAAAAACAAAAAAAACATACTTACCTGCTCTGATGGGGGTCCAGTCTTGCAAGATTTTAATCCCTGCTAGAACGACGCTAACTATGTCCTGCAAGCATTGTGAGAACGAGAATTCTGACACTGCCCAAAGGGTATAAATATACGCGAATGACAGTGAAACTGGGCCTGATCCAGACCTACGCTGGCTGGCGTTAAGACGCCAGTCAGCAGCGTAAGATCGGCTTAAAAGCCGATCTGCGCATGCGCCGGGCAGATGTTGCCTGGCATTACTATGGGAACTATGGGTACTATCACCGTAGTAACGGCTGAGGGGGCGTCCCTCGCCGTTACTATGCTCAAGTTAGTGTAGGTGGGAGGTAGTTTAATGAGGGAGGGAGGGGTTTGCGGGCATACGCTCCTGTGCGAGTGTATTTTCCCTTGCTTAGGCCGGCTGAAGTTAGGGTATCCTTCAGCCGGCGTAAGCGAGGGAAAATACGCTCGCACAGTGGGAGTGTCGGGGAGAGTGCACGCTTTACTAAGCACACTGCATTGGCGTAGGTCTGGATCAGGCCCACTGTCATTAGCGGCGGGTTGTCCTGCTTGCAGGACATACTGTAGTTAGCGTCGTTCTATCAGGGTTTTTTTTCGCCAAGGACACCCCTTGGATTAAAAGCTTACAAGACTGGACCCCCATCAGAGCAGGTAAGTGTTTTTTTTTTTTGGGAAATTTTATATGGCCACTAGAATGATTTATTTTTATTACAGGGACATGTATATTGCGCAGTGGGCCCTGGATAGCAGGGTATGCTGGTGCTTGTGGTTCTCCAAGCGCCAGCACACCCTGGCATTCATGGGCATGCTGGCGCTTGTAGTTCTAAAATTAAACCGATATTATATAATAATAATAGATAAGTAAACTCTTTTTTAAATGTATGTATGTGTGTGCAATTGTTTGTATATATGTATGTGTGATTATGGATATATATATTTTTTTTTTCCCTGGGTTTTAGTTGCAGCAAATAATTTCTGCCTAAATTTGTGGAGTTGTGGTTTATGGTTATATAGGCAGACTGGATGAATGAAGTGCCCCTTATCTGCCATCAAGTGCAATGTTCTCATGAATGGCATAGTAGATACTAAACAGAGAGTTATGATATATGGGTGTTTTTGTACATTTAAAAGAAAAAAAATGATTTACCAGAAGCTGTAAATAGAAACTGAAAGGGGAAAAAAATGCATTAAACAAAAAATCACACAACAAACCACTTAACACAAACACCAACCCTGATAATGTGAGTGCACAACGTGTTTCTCCTCCTGCCTTGTTCTGAACAGCTAAATTGCTATAAATGACAGCTGAGTGCACTTAGTAAAGAGAGAACACCTCCAATCTAGGTATCTCTGTAAGGAAAAGACACATTTACAATGAATTACCCCAAAAATACAGATGAAAAACATCTCTTGTCATTGTCTGGTGATAGGACACATAAGAAGGTGTCTGAGAAAATGTTTAGTGGGAGAGTTATGGGATGGGTTGAAACGTATATACATTACGATCTTAGGAAATAAACATCACTTATAAAGATTGCACCAGACGGGAAATGTTTTGTTATGATAAAAGGTGTTACTTTGATCCATGGTAAAAGCAAAATATCCGAAAAGATAGAATCCATCAACATTATTTAGCAAACTAAACTAGAGGTTTACTATCTATCTATATATATCTATATATATATATATATATACATACATATACACACAGCATACATATTAGACATATAAAGAAGAAAACAAATGCCAAAACACATGGGGCTAGATATACTGAGCTACAGGTTTGGAAAAGTGGAGATGTTGCCCATAGCAACCAATCAGATTCAAGCTCTCACTTTACTTTACATACTAAAAAATGTCAGGTAGAATCTGATTAGTCGCTATGGGCAACCTCTCCACATTTCCTTTCCTGTTGTTTAGTCAATCTGGCACTAGGTCTGTTTACAATGCATGCTTATATTTGCCCAAAACGCTAAATAAACACTGAATATAAAGACAATAAATAAAAAAAAAATGAAACAATGGCTATGCCCAACGCAATATGAAGGTTTAAAAGTATATGTGATCATAGCTAAAATGGTTATGGTCAGATTATTAGCCTGTTTGATTTGTGACAGTATAAATGAATATGGATAAAGGCTAAATAAACGATATACACAGAAAAAGAGAATGCACATCAATAGTCCATATAAATACTTTCACAAACCTCTTATGGAGATCATAGCCTGATGCAGATCCCGGAAGCTTCTCTTTGACTTTGGTATTTAACATTTTGGGGTTACTTTTTAAAGTATCAGTGCCCTCTGGAAAAAAAACAAGAGCCCATAGGGTTATTTGTTATTTTTATGTGAAGGACTGGACCAGACTTAATAGCTTATTTTATTAAGTACATCCACCTACTGCACCCTGCCTTAGGTATTAAGCATGCCAGGTTATGGGTGCGCAATGCTGGATCGTGTGTAAAGGCTTAGCCAAGCCCTTATTGTATGGTTACGATAACTATCCTTACCCACTATTGTGTGCCGCCTGGCATGCAGAGACTGAATTCACTGACTGATTGGTGACTTTTGTATGTGGCATAGCATACGTACGTTGCCTGTTGTTATTAAGTCTGTATCTGGTCCAATGTCTCTTCATGAATTGTAAAGGTAAAGAAAATCAGGGGTACGTTGGGAGGAGGTGGGGGGGGGGGTCTATCTGAAAACCCCCTTTAATAAGTCTGTGTTTGGATGGGACCACCATGATTCTCCTGACGGGTGTCAGAGGTGCAACAACCAAATCATTCTTTGCAGCTCTGTCTTCTCTCTATAAAGGATATTGGAAACACTTGTGGAATCCCTCTATGGAGTCTGCATGTTACACAAAGTTTAGACAAGGAAGGCCATTGCACGCATTGAGGGCCCATTTCTAGTTGGTGAGCCCTGTTGCTTTTCAGTTGGTGCCCAGTGGGGTAACCAGTGTGAGTGTGGGTACTACAGGGGCTGGAGGAAAGGGGGCCCATGGCAGCCGCTCAACCTGAGCTTATGGAGGTCACGCCAGGAATGTCAGCTCTAATCTGGCAGGTTATACAGCGCTCAGCCCTTAGTCTGCGCATTCCAAGCGCTATTTATAAAAAGCTCACCAGCAGCTGAGAACTTAGTGCTGCTGTCTATCAGCAAGGGGGCTGGAGCCAGCGGAGGACATGGCTAAGCTGGCAGCTGCTTCTGGCAAGTTCTTCAGCTCTTATAGACGGAGGACAAAGCGCTGTGAAGTCTGCCAAACACTGACAGCACATGCATAGAGTCCCACCCTCTCATCCAGACTGAGCCACTCCCTACTATAGACCTTATGGGGCCGTCTCTCATTGATCCACCCCGATAATGCCCCAATGAAAATGGAGGTCATGCAATGCTTGCACTACCGCTCTGTATGCATGGATGGTTGTCATGCCCCATCGTAAGAAAGGATGATGAAGTGTGATGCAGAATTGAAGCGTGTTCCGAAGCAACCACATGTTCACAATTGAGAATGACGTTAATTAGCTCAGGAAAGTCATAGATGTTAGAGCATTGTTCTAAACTTCAAGAGTGGTGGGGCCACAATTCTCATCATAGTGGTGGGGCCACAATTCCCATCATAGTGGTGGGGCCACAATTCCCATCATAGTGGTGGGGCCTGCATAGTAAATCCATTAGCAATTATTTTAAAAACATTTCTGACAGACAGCTGCAATAATATTTTCTATGCTAACTCATCCCAGACAAGCCATGACCTTGTATCGCTTTTAGCCGTTTGCTCTTCTCCTTCTCCCAGTCCTTCAGTATCCGTTCTATATTCTGATTGTAGCTCTGGACCAGATTATTAACACTGTGGCTGCTCACATAGACGCTCTCCACCGCAGCTTCCACCAGACGTTCCTATCAATCAGTAAGGTAAGAGGAATGGGATGTAAAAACGCCTTGCATTTAGTAAGAGATCTGAGAGGTGAAGCATGAAACTCATTCTAAATTCCATCCACAAAAAAACAAACTTCATTTTCTCTCTGTGTGTAACAACCCCGCCATCTGGACAGTGTTCAATTATTTATTGGCACCCCCTAGAGAGGGATCCGAGGCGAAAATAGAATATTCCTGTACGCTCGGCATGTCGGGTATGATCTAAGAGGGTATTACACGCGTGACGTGGTCGTTTCATGCTTAAAGTTGCTTTTATTGTAATGATGTTTCTTGCAGAACTATCACACTTCTCAAATCACAGCTACACATTACAGCTGATGGAAAGGAATGATTGAAAGGCTATGAGCCCCATCAAGATATGAGCGCAAATTGGCACAAGCAGAAGCATCTGAAAAAGTGGGACGGGTGGCGTGCGATCCAAAAGCGCGCACAACGACGTCTTTGAATTGCAAGCAATTCCGAACAAGCATCCTGCATGCAGCCAACTATGCTGCGCCAGTGCAGGGCTGTACAATGTAATGCTGTAGAGGTTTTGATTAATGCGAGCACTGTCTGAATGGAAAAGTATTCAGACTTAAGAGCGCTTTCCGTACGCACGGAGTACCAAATATCCGCACGTAGGTGTCTAGTGCGCTCCTATGGCTCTCCCCTCTCACTTATGGAATGTAGCTGGCTTCCGCGACCATTGCCGTACCTTAACCTCTCCGTGCGTATCGTTGTGCGAGCTTAACGAACACAGCGTCTACTGTACAATTTAAATGCCTCCCC
The DNA here is from genome assembly GCA_011038615.1 of Limnodynastes dumerilii. Lineage (NCBI taxonomy): Eukaryota > Metazoa > Chordata > Amphibia > Anura > Limnodynastidae > Limnodynastes > Limnodynastes dumerilii. The sequence goes on from WWET01002158.1 coordinate 112,626, forward strand.
CCCCACTCACATTGCGTATTCTTGCATGTACGGAGTGTTGTGAACATGCGGAAATCAACTCCGTACACCCTGAGATTCGATGCGTAACATCTGCCGCATTACGTGCAGTTTGCAAAAAAACGCCAACATACGCACACGGCATCTGGAAGTTGACTAACGTTATTAAGCCTGAATGCGGTCCTGTATGTAGAAGTGATTTTACACATGCACAATACTTTCTCAGCGATGTTTGACCCTCTGTAACGTGTTGAAGAGTCACATCCTGGCAATTGGTCATTTAAGACATTGGTCCCATATATTCAGCCCCCGGGATTTAGACCCGGGGCTGGTGCAAGTGTATTGAAGTAAACAGTCCTTTGTTTATGTTTCTGATCAGCTCCAAATTGGGAGCACTTTCTGGGGCACGTCTTTAGGGTATATCGACTACATCCCTACCCGTCTTCCCTATGCCAAGACGCCCCTCAGATCGCAAGCCGTCGATGCTCTAGTTATGCTCAGATCTGATTGGCCCGTGACTGCACACTCTTCAGTCCTTAGCATCCACAGTACAAACTCACCCAGAGGAACGTCACATCAGCTGGCTCTCGATCACCTCTGAATCCGGCTCTATTTGGCCAAATTAAGATTTTTTTGCCTATCAACAGAGGACGGGTGGCTGAGAATTACAGAGGACCAGTAGTGGTCAACTTGGGGCTACCATTGCACTCTAGCATAGTGCGTGTGAGGGTGGGGGGCACCGTTACAACCAACTCTCTATGTGTATACATATATATGACAAAAGCCTTTAATACAGAGAATTAGGAGCACATGGACAGCAGACTTCCCCAGCACAAGTCATTTCCTTCTGAATTACTCCAGGACGGGCAGCTACAGAGGCAGAGGAGCTACTCCAGAGCTGGGAATAACTGCAAACCCTCACAAGTTGCAGGGTGCACAGGGTGCTCAAGGTAAAGGGTACATATTAATACAAGAAACCGACATGCATCGGACCGTATTCACACTTAAGAGTGAAATAAGTACACACGGATTCGCAAAATTACGCGCTTACGTGGCAAGGCATTTCTTCGGATTTGCTTTGCTGCAGATTTGCTCCTTTTTTTTTTTTTTTGCTGCTAACTCTGGATGAGCCCCAGAAAGAGGTGTAAGCTTAGCAGCTCAGGTCATGGTGGAGCCAGAGGTCTTATGGGTAAATCATTGCTCTAATTAGATCTCCTCTTAAATTGCAATAAGTAGTTTCTGTAGTTGCAGCAACCCCATTAACAGAAATCTCAATGGATACCTTGAAGTCGCCATTCTCTTCCATCATGGCCTTGGCGGCCTCCTGCTGCGAGTGGTGTATCAGCGCCTGTCCGATGGCTCGCTCCATGTGTAGCCGGATGCTGTGATTCGCTTCTGTCAAGTCAAGAAGAAGCTGCTGCTGGAAGTCTCTGCGTGTCTGCCAGCTCTCCTCCTCCAGCTTACTCTCCTCCTCTGCGATATGCATCTCCTGGTTACATGGACAGCAGTATTATGTTATTTTATTATTATTATTATTATTATTATCATAGTTTATAAGGCGCCAAAAGGTGTCCGCAGCGCCGTACAAAATACAACAAAATACAGTACAGACATATAGGGTAGGGATGGACAGCATAGTATATATAAATACAATATGACTATAAAGATATCACAGAAAAACAATAAAGTGAAGCAAGCACAGAACGCAAGGCAAAATGCGAGGGGTCAAGCTTGGAAGATCAGTTAGCAGAGGATAGAGCGCAGTGAGATTGAGAGGGAGCCACAAGGTGGGGATTGGGTAAAGGGTAGCAGAGGGGGACAAGAGGGTACAAAGTAAGGAGGGAGTGGTGGAGGAAGGAACAACGTAAGGATGGAGGACCCTGCTCACGTTACCTAATACACTATGTGGGAGGGAAGAACTTACAGAAGACATAAGAAGAGGGAAGGAAGTGGACTGCTGGTGTGAGCGGAGGAGAGTGGGAAGGAAGAGAAGGGATAGACGAAGGATGCAGTGTGGAAGTTAAGTGGAGGAGGGGTAGGCTAGCCTGAACAGGTGCGTTTTGAGTGAATGCTTGAAGACCTGCAATGTGGGGGAGAGTCTGATTGAAGAAGGAAGGTCATTCCAGTGCAGAGGTGCAGCACGGGAGAAGTCCTGGATATGGGCGTGAGATGTGGCGATTAGTAAAGAGGTCAGACAGCGCTGGTTAGCAGAACGGAGAGGGCGGGAAGGGGTGTGCATGTTGATGATGATTCTATTGATTCTAGGTCTAAGTTTCTCATGCACAGATCCATTATTTGCTTTCTTTTTTCATTTTTATTTCCCTTCCAAGGGCCAGATTTGTAAAGCTATGGGAAAGTAGAGATGTTGCCCATAGCAACCAATCAGATTCTAGCTGACATTTTCTAGTATGTAATAGGAAAGTAGGTGCTAGAATCTGATTGGTTGCTATAGGCAACATTTCCACGCTTCCATTCTTGCAGCTTAGTAAATCTAGAGCTCATTATCCAATTTTACTGAGTTCTGATAAAGCTCTGGTTGGGCCGGGGGTGGTGGTGGTGGGGGTTTAGTGGGTCATCTGTCTCATGAGTTGTTGCCTCCGAAGCTTCTTGGGGCCACAACCTCCATGTAGTGTGCGGACATAGTACTGACAACGAAGAGGCAGACAAAGAAAATGCTCTCCAGCTGCTCTCATTGTGGATTACACACAGCAGCATTCTCTACTTGCCTTACAGCCGGCAGCCAGACAGTGAATGGCTGACAGCATGATGATTGGTGGATGGACGGAACTATTCACCAATCAGAGTGCTGACAGCCGGTCACTCTAAAGAAGTATATGGAGGAGGAACAAGTGATGTTTGTGAGTGCGTGTATGTGTGTCATTGTGTGTGAGGGATGGGGGTAATGAACATCCGGGGCCACTTACTTATATTTGCCCCAAGGCTTCAAGTTTCCAGCAAGTCCCTATCGCTCACAAAAGAATAGCTGAGGCCTTATTATAAGGAATCAGTGTGACATTATTATAGGAGGTGTAAGATACCAAGGAGGGGCAATCACATGGAAGATTTTCACAGCACTATTCACCAAACAAATAACATGTGAAAAGCAAGTAAAATATCTTACACTGTCATCTTACCATCTCCTTTTGGGTTTGCAGCTGATCCTCGTCCTGTATATGCCACCTGCATGTCTTCAGGGCGTGCTGTTCCTTCAGCTCCTGGACAATGACGATCTTGCGGGACATTCTCATCTGCGTCAAGGTTGCCATAGCAATGTTCCGCAAAGAGAGCGTCCGCAGGACGGATCTCATCAAGAACTTGTGTCTTTCAAGAGCAAGTTTGACAGATCTGCAGTCACATATGAGACAAGTGGTCATGTTTCAAGACTTAGGTGTAATTAGATAAAACAGCCAAGAGATATCTACATAGGAGCACCAGCTGGTGGGGAGCGGCCAAGCTTGGCAACAGGGGGTAATAAGGGCAACATCTGTGCTACTAGGGAGGCTGGAGACATATGATGGGGGGCTAACATAGGTAAATTAGTTATAAGAAAAAAAAGTTATTAGCTGCGATTTTTTTAATTTTTCAAACTCCTGCTTTTTTTTTTGTATATTTTGCTTTTGGTGTGCCGCAGAATTCTGGGAAGGGCTTAGGTGTGCCGCGGAATTCTGGGAAGGGCTTAGGTGTGCCGCGGAATTCTGGGAAGGGCTTAGGTGTGCCAAGGGTGAGAAAAGGTTAAGGAGCACTGCTGTATACTAAGAGGAAACACCTATACTGTACACTAAGAGAAAACACCTATACTGCATACTAAGAGGAAACAACTATACTGCATACTAAGAGGAAACACCTATACTGTACACTAAGAGGAAACACCTATACTGTACACTAAGAGGGAACACCTATACTGTACACTAAGAGGAAACACCTATACTGTACACTAAGAGGAAACACCTATACTGTACACTAAGAGGGAACACCGATACTGTACACTAAGAGGGAACACCGATACTGTACACTAAGAGGAAACACCTGCTTGGAGGGTGGGAGGAGATATGTAGTTTGCACAGTAAAGGTTGGTACAATCCTGATTTCTGCGCTGTCCCCATTTTCTGTGGGGATGGTGCGTCATTTTTAAGGTAAGGTCCTGATGTCAGCCGTCCTGTGTGCATGCGAGTGGATTGGTCTCCCCATGCACACACGTGAGTTAGGATCACACAGCGATACGCCAATGGAACGCAGTCATAGCTGCAGAGTTCTGCATCCGACCCAATATCATTATTATTAGGGTAATAACTCATAAATGTTCCCATATTGCATATCCCTGACTTCTCATGCTGTCAGCATTCAGGATACACACACTATCAGCTTATTCATATAAATGCAAATGTCTCTTCCACACAGCACAGGCAAAAATCCACTAAGATTAAAAGATAAAACCGACAGTGATAACAACTGACATTGTACTGCAGGGAAATGTATTGTATGAATCTCTAATAACCCGGTCCTTGCAATGGCCAAACATCATAATAACTCGTCAGGATCCAGCTCCTTTATCTGAGAAAACTCCAATGGAATTAAAAGCCGCAGTTTCGTTTTCAAAGGCATAATTAATTATGTGTTGATTACTGTCTATTACGGCTGTCTAGCTCTTAATACATAAGACATGTCTGTGGGACATCTTTGTTTCAGGCTACGTTTTTTGCTCACGTCTTCTTTTACGTCACAAGACAGAAGTGAACAGGTCCCTCAGCTAATGGGAGTGTTGTTTTGCTCTATGACAACAAAAAAGAAGGTGTTCATTTTGCTGTAAATCCAATTGCTTTTGTTTTCTTTTTGTTATTTTGGTGATTTCTTTGGAACAGAGGCCCGTATTCAGAGTACCGGATGTAACACATACGTCCGGTGTTTACCGAGTTTTACTACTGCGCATGCGTAGTCATTTTTTAACGTAATCTACGTATCTATCTACGTATCTGAAAGACCACATTTACGCAATCTACGTAAGAAAAAGATACTAGATTAAGTTAAAAAAGGACTATGCATGCGCAGTAGTAAAGATGGCTAAACACCGGACGTATATTTTATACATCCAGTACTCTGAATAAGGGCCAGAGTTCTTTGTTTGATGCCACAGCTGAATAAAGATCTTATTTTCGTTTATGAACAGCTATCAAGTTAAACAATACACATAATTATCTCATGATCAGAACATACATTCTTTTTATAGGTGTAAGCGCATCAATCAGGGGTGAAAGGTGATAGACTCGGGTTCCATAGGCAGGGCCTGAGTTTGGATAATTTGTACTAGGTGGGACTTGGGGTTGAGCTTGACAGGACCGCTGCCTGATAGACACGGTAAGAAGCTGACAGCTTGAAAGTTTTAAGCTGTCAGCATCTGCCAGTTTGCTTGCAGTACAGTGCAAAGGGATCGGCTGTCATGGGCTCCCCCCTCCTCCAAGCCCTGTAGCAGCCGCACCACTTGTACCCCTCCCTGTAGTTATGACTTTGGCACCAAAATTTAGCAGTGCGCATGTGCAAATTGGGGGCAAGCTCAGAAAACTGTACGCAGTGTACATAATTTGCCTGTGTAACATTCTGGGTTGCTAAGAGCTATTGCAAAGAGGTGTACGCCATACTTCAGTGAAAAAGTGGGCACTGCTTAAAACACAGGAATAAGTAGGGCGGCGCTGAGGTCATGAAAATTCCTGGACTAATCCTGATCTGTGTAGAATTTGTATGTTCTCCCCGTGTCTGTGTGGGTTTCCTCTGGGTTCCTTCCACGCAAAAATATGCTGGTAGTTTAACTGGCTGATAAATAAATGAACCCTAATGTCTGGCCTGGGAAATTCCCAGGTCAGACCCGTTCACACTGAACGGGCCTGACCCGGGACCCTTTGGGCTATATACTGCTTTACTATTGTATACCCTATTCTATTCTATAGTCTATACTATTGTATACCCTATTCTATACAATAGTATACCCTATTCAACTACTCACCTCTCCTGCAAGGTCCCGCGATGATCCTCCGGGTCCTCATAGGACTTCATTCATGCGATGCATGCGCAGGACCTCCATTTCAGCACTTTGATAATTTTAGGTCCTGGCATGAATAAACACTGCGCATGCGCAGTGTATTCAAGCCGGACCTGCAGTCAGCCACGTTGCACGGACAGGTAAGTCCTGTTTTCTATTTTTACAGTGTCTTTTTTTTTATTACCGGTAATCAGTTGAAAAACCCGGGTTTCACCGTTCACACTGGCGGCAACCCGGGTCTGACACAGGAATAACCCTTCTTATATCCCGTGTCTGATTCCCAGACAGGTGTGACTGTTCACACTGAGCCCCGACCCGGGTTGTTAGGGCTTGCCCCTCCAATATCCCGGGTTTTTGGCTCAGTGTGAACGGAGTATTAGGGACCTTAGTATGTACCTCCAATGGGTCAGGGACTGATGCGAATGTGAAATATTCTCTGTAAAGCGCTATGTAATCTGATAGCGTTATATAAAAACCTATTAATAAATACTTAAAACTAGGTCCCTAATTGCCAAGAAAAATTTGAGAAAATTTGCACTCACTCTTCGCTTAGACCACTTAATCGGTTCAGGACCCCCTGGAGGATCTGTTGCTGCGTCTCACATATGTATTTCTCTAGTGCAGACCACATAACCTGCTCCTTTGCCCACAGCTGTATTATAAAGGACATAAAACAAAAACTGTATTCACAACTATTACTGTACAGAAGATAAACACTCATAAAACATATAAAACAACAAAAGCAAGACTAGCTTTATGCCCCGTAAAATGGCATTCTCTCATTTACTGTAGGTCATGTCATGTGACCGCTGCCTTATGCAACACGTCCAAAGAGGAGGCACATCAAGGAAAGAAGCCCCTCCCATTAGGCCCTGCCTCCTCGCTATGGGGACTGAGTTAAGCTGACCATACACTAAACCGATTATTGATCCGATCTTGCAATTATTGTGTTAGCGGTTGAATTATCGTTCAAGTGTATGGTAGCGATTTTTTCAGCAATCATCCAATAAAAGTCCATGAACCCCTTTTGAACGATGATTTGATTTTCTTGACATGTTTGATGTAAGTCGGGCCAAAGCAGACAATAAAATGTAAAGTAGTCCAGTGTATGGGCATTTCTCAATAATCATTAAATATTGCTGGCGACGTTAGTACTTTGAGCGGGTGATCGTATACACAGCAATGGATTTTACTGTAGCCTGTATGTGGACCCTGGACTCTTAATGGAGCCTAGATGTGCAATTATCACTAGGTGTATGGCCAAATGCGATTTTTTAGGGACGATAAAAGTAGATGAGAACTCTGAGGGTTATTTGTACTGACATTGGGGTAGATCCAGAACTGAGTACGCAAGTCGCTGACGTAAACACACTGCTTTGTATGTACTGCGCATGTGCGCGGCAGATGTACACGACGGTACGTAACTCTGAACGTACCTACCAGCCTCAACAGTGTAACTACGAATGAAAGGGGCGTGCCAACCATACGACATCCGTAATTACGCTTCGGAGGCGGGGTGAGGCATTTAAATCATACAGTCTGGGCGTGCTTAGACATGTACATACGTGTTGCATGTATGTAAGTCAGTACTTACACAGCATAAAGTTAAGGTAGGATTCGGCATACATAAAATGGCCAGAGTACGTACATGCGAGGGGAGTGCCTATGGGAGTGCATAGGGAATACGCTACATCTTGAAACGTAATGGAAACTAGGCTCTGGATCTGGCCCATTAATCGGCTGATTTCATGCTATTTTCAATAATCGCTCTAGTGTCTGGCCAGGTTTAGTCTGCTTCTACCCCTGGGAACATAATATAAAATGACTATAAGGGCGCATGTGAAGCCAGACCCTCTGGTGAAAGCGTCACTGCTCGTACGTCTGAATGGGTTACAATACATTGCGCTGCATTCATTGATTCACATTACCATCCAATAGAAACGCAGACGTTGACACTCAGAAGACCTGATTGCTTGCAGCATGTTCTTACATAGAGTATGGCAAATATTTTCTTTCAGGATACACAGCCTGTACATAGCCGGTACCGTTGTATTCAGTCGTAGGTTAAGTCTCATGCTAGATCTGCCAGCATTAATTACATCACTCCTGACAATCATATTAATTAGGAAATGCAAGGAGCGGGAGGAGGTCTGCCGCCTCTGCTTAGTAACACCTGTCATTTCACAGACACCGTCTGAAAATTAATATTATCCGCTACTTAGCAGGGACAGAGAGTGAAAACAAATCAGCCCAAGAGAAATGTAAATGAATGAATGAATTAGCAAAAGGAAATGTCAGTCTACTTGTGGCAACAAATGGTTTCCAGTTCATGGTACAGTCAGGTCCTGGGAGAGCTGTGATCAGATTATTCTGCTTGCGTAAAGTTTTTGCCTGTTACCAGGACAACCAGGTGATGGAACCATAGATACTCTATATTACATACCCTCAAACATGACCCATTCCATTAGGTACAAAATACTCTGCTCCTCAGTTTCCAACTGTCAGTTACTATGGTAACCACCTTTGTTGAAGAGATAAATAATTTTTTTAAATATCAGTTAATTCATTTAAACCAGGTGAGTGACAGTTGGAAGCTCAGGAGCGGATTAATTTGTACCTAATGGAATGGGTCATGTTGCAGGAATTGTGATTATTCTAGTATACAGAAAGAATACAGAGAAGTACATCATCATAGATATTGTGTATGCCCTCTGGTCTGCTCTGATTTCTCTCTGTAGAGCAGATCTGGCCAACCTGTGGATCTCCAGGTGATGTGAAACTAAAAGTCCCAGCATGCTTTATCAGATATCAGCTATAGCCACCCAGTCAACGCATGCTGGGACTCGTAGTCTTATAACAGGCTATAAAGGTAAGCACACATATACCCAGCTTATCTAATTGCTTGTCCAATTATGTCAATTCAGATTCTACCTCGGACCTCTAACCTCGTCAGAGAAAAGAAAGGATAACCTGCTCGTTTTGCAAAAACAAAGTGGCTGTAGTGATAGATATGTATATAAAGTGCAAACAGTAGATGGTGCTAGACATTTGCAAAACCAGCAGCTGTTCACATTGAATATATTGCATACCGTTATTGTACAGACATACCTGCTTTTCTTGTACCAGGATCTCCTGGAAGAGTTTGATTTTTGTCTTCCTTTCATCCTCAGCCTTCTCCAGCTCTGTGGACAGGTTATGTCTTAGCTCCTGCTTGAGACTCTCACACTCTCCTAGAGACAAGTTAGTCATTTCAGGAAGCGTCTGAAGAAACAGCTTTTTCACTAACTTTTCAAATGTCTGTGAGGCCCCTGTATATAAGTCCTTGGAGAAATGAAACACACGCGTGTTACTAAGATTACTACAGCATTACACAAGACAAACCCAATACATCACACAACCACATATATAAACTATAAATATAGAGAGATCTATTAAAAGGAGCTTTTAAAGAGGAAAAGTAGAGATGTTACCCATAGCAGCCAATCGGAACCTAGCTCTCATTTACCAAATTTAAAAAAATGATAGATAGAACCTTATTGGTTGTTATGTCCAACATGTCATGCAGCACATCTCTCCACACGCCCTCTCGTTCTCTACAGTGCCCCCTATGCCTCCTCTTCTTACACAGCACTCTCCACCCTCTCTTATTCTCCACATGCCGTCCCTTGTTCCACAGATATCCACACCAAACCATCTCATCCTTCACAGCACTCTATATGCCCTACAGTTCTCCATAGTGCTATTCACGCCCTTTTGTTCCCCAATGGTTTCCCGATTCTCCCAATCTCCACAGCTCTCTACACACCCTCTTGTCCTCCACAGCGCTCCCCACATCCTCTTGTTCTCCACAGTGTGTCTCTGACTCTCCCAATATGCGCAACACTCCCCTCACTCTCCTGATATGGAAAGCCGTCCACGTGTCCTCTTATCCTCCACAGCTCTGTCTAGTTATCTGGGCCACAAATCCTCCCCTTTTGCCCAACACCCATCCCCTCCACTTATTCTCTGCTGTCCCCTCCACGTTCTCTGCATTTCTGTTAGCTAGTCCATCGTAGCTTCTCATTTTCATGGCATGACATCATTATTACATCAATCCTTTAATAAAAAAAAGGTAATGTTTTACCTTGCAGAGATCAGCCACCGCATCAATGGCTTTACAGTCTTCTTCATCGTCCAACTCACTATAAAGTTCCCTCTGTTTCTCTAGTAGTTTGTGGTACTCCTGATAGGTAATGACATGTTAAAATGACTAATCGTGTCAGAAGAAGGAGTCCTTTATATAGATTTCGGAGTGTTACCTTTATAAAGTGATCAGCATCTACAGAGCCCTTAGACCTTTCCAGGAATTGGAGGTGCTCCTCTCTATGGGCTTTCTGAAGGAGGTCGGTGAGCTTCCTGCGCTGTTCTAGGTGTTCCCTTATTAGAGCTTTTGTTTCTTTAAGACAATCTAGAAAAGCAAAGATATAAATCATAAATTGCCCGTTAAATTCAGTCTGTTTACACAGAAGTGAGAATAGAATAGGACAAAAGACTGTTACACCCTGGACTGAGGTATCCTACTTCACCTCTAGGGGCAGACCTAGACTAGTTATTCTTATTTGTGGATGTTACTGTTGGACTTTTATTGGACTAATTACAGGCACATGTGTCCTGGTATCCTACACCTGTGCTCTGGCTATATATACCTCACCCTAGTATCTGGATGTGTGTTTGCTGGTCTCTGCTATGTTCCTGATATATCATGCTTGTTCTCTCAGGTTCCCTGTTTGTTTGTATGTTATTGCTCTTTATCTCATACCAATGTACTCAGTCTGGAATCTCTGTATCAAACCCTAGATATTCATAACAAAGAAGTCTGTATACACTATTGGAACACTTAGGTATGATAAGAAGCTGTTACTGATAGCAACAAACTGTAATTTTTTTTCTTTCTAAAGGCCTCAGAGCTATGAGATCTGCTCTTAGATCTTCTCTGTGTGGATGTCAGTTAAGTCTGCTATAGTGGGCAACATATGTAAGGCGCCTGCTACTAAAATATTACATTTAGGGGTCACTATCATGAATGAAATATATTATTTGAATGTATTACCAAGATTCAAGGTCATGTGCAACAAATGATTTGGTGTAACAGGTTACCTCTTTCTCTCTACAGTCATTAAGATTCCCTTCCCCATTCTGAAAACTATTATACCACTCCCAATGTTCTTTACATTCTCTCCTTCTTTTTCTTCATCGTTAGTAAACCTTTATTTCAGATTTCACCGTTTCTTGTATCCCCATCTCCTCCATTCTTTCAACTCTTAATTTTCCTATTATGTTCCACGAAGGTTGGCCATACACTAGAGCTATTATCGCTTCGAGCAGGTGGCGGATGATAAACGGGAGAATTCTCCCCTTGGGAGAGGTCCTGATATCTGCGCCACTTACCTCTCCTTCTGGGACCGATAACCCTGGGTAAAGAGGGAGGTGCTGCTGAGACTGACAGGAAGCCCTCACAGCTGATATTGGGAGCTTAAGTGGAATTTATATTATGTATGCCATACCATCAAATAATCCGGTTGCAGTCTCCGGTCCGATGGCTCGCTTTGCGAAATAAAGACAGCCAAAAGTAACTTTTCGGCTGTCTCTATTTCGAATAGGGGGCCATATTAGAAAAAATGTTTATGAATGGGTGAGTGTGGCGATAGGCATACTTACCCATTCATTTTCACAGACCCACGACCCGAGTATTAGGTTCAGGCTAGGGAGAAGGGAGGGTTATGGTCAGGCTGTGGAGAAGGGAGGATTAGAGTAATAGAAGGGGAGGGTTAGGGTTAGAATTAGGGGAAGGGTTGGGGTTAGTTTAGCCACTAACCTTTCGGAGCACCGTGTTCGGTGCTCCAGGGATCGATTGCTATGCCTCTCCGAGAGAACGGCCCTATCGAAATAGCGGGGACCCACACCCCAAATAATTATACCAGAGTGTTCCTGGAACGATGATTGGCCATTTACACAATGCATGCTGATCACTCACTACAGCGATTTTTGGTCTGATCACGCGATAATTGGATGATCGGGCCAATAACTTTTACATTTTCCTCTTTAAAGTCCTCCATACTCTGCTGTAAAATCAATCAAGACACCATTTTCTTCTGTAAATCTGTGCTGAAGATAAGTGAATTCCTCTGTGTCATTTTCATACATGTAACATAACCACAGTAGATGTTGCCCTAATCTCTGGATATCCCTGTTACCAGGCAGTGCTATTCACAATGAGATGCAGTACTAGAAAGAAGCACCAAGCCTGCAATGGAATATAGATTTACAGATACCTCTGGGGACATAGCTATCGGATTAGAGTGTTCAACCTTAACAAAATCTCAGTGAAATTGCAGGGACAACTTTTCACACCATGCAGAGAAATGACATTTTTATAGCACTGTGAATTACAGAATTATTCTCCGGTATATTTCACCACCTGTTATATATAGAAACCGTCGTTTTTCTGAAAGAAGTGGTGGAACAAATGGAAAAATAATTCAGCATTGCAGAAGTTTTTTTCTTTTTATTTGTAGGTTAATATATTTTCCGTCTCTTTCATGCTGTCACAGCTGCTGGCTCCATATGCCACTACCCATGATAACAGCGCACGATGTGAACAGCGCCACGATACTGTCATGCCAAGAGAAAGTAGCAGTGCATTAAACCGTGCGTCTTCCCGTCAGCGAGATGTCAACAAACCAAGTTGAGCTGTCATATGTTATGTCAGATAGCTAAATGTCTCCAAGAGGGGAAAAAAAGGCAGATTACTCATCTCACTAGATAAATATATGCTGATCTCCTGACTCGCTGTTAGCAGAATAAAATGACGGTATGGGGATTCACAAAGGGAAACTTGTGTTAGTGGGTGAGAGTTTGGAATCCTGGGGGACAATTGTTATCACTGTGGCAGATAGTAAATCCTGTAGGATAAAAAGGTGCTACATAAAAAAAGTTGCGTTGCGATTCCCCGCTGCAAAGGCTCGCATTGCGAATTAGGGACAGCCAAAAGCTGTTTTTCGGCTGTCCCTATTTCGATTGCGAGCCCTCTCTGAATTTTTTTACTTACCCATTTACTTCCGGAAGTGCCGCTGCCAGGGACTTAGGGTTAGGCAGCGTGGGGGGGCATCGGTGCTCCAGGGATGGATTGCTATGCCTCATCGAGGTATAAGCAATCGATATCCCAGCTAATTCGGAACTGGCTGGGAGCGAACGACCCTTTTGAAATAGGGCCATTCGGTACGGGGATCCACACTCAATATTCCCTATATTCTTCTTGCGGCGTGTGATGCTTCAACAATGCAAAGGAGAAAAAAAAAAGTCCCATAGAGATGCCTTAAGTTATTTTGCACTAGACGGCTACCGTAATAAATGGGAATAAGCGCACACTTACGCGCAGAATTCAGGACAGGATTCACAGATACGCATTTGCTAGTTTCTGACTGCGTATTTTAGGTGCGGATTATCTGCGCATGCATGGTAACTTTTTCCATGAAATTTACGTAGGATTTAGGCAGGGAAGTCCACTGTCCATTAGGCCTGGATTTATGAATCGCACTTAGTGACATACGTACAGAAGGGTGTGGGTTGTCTTCCGTAAGTGTAAAATTACGTGAAAGTGGGCGGGGGAGGCTTTAAATGGGTTTTTGAGGGTGCGGTTAGTAACTTACGCACGTAAATGCACATGTGCCATATTGAAGCACAAGTCACCAAAAATCCATCCATGCAAATCGCCCAGTTTAAGTCCAGGGAGCTGACCTTCCGTGACCACATTCCTATTGTTTGCTATTATTTCCTGCCATACATTCAGGCATTAATCAGATCCTCCATATACGCTTAGCATTACACTGTGCTACCCTCCTCTTGGGCACATAGCTGATTTGCGCTTAGCTGCTGTGTGCCCATACACGTCCGTGTAATCTCTTAGGAGCACTTTTGGGTCACGTGTAGCCTGCCCACTTTTTCAAACGCATCTGCGGTACGTAATTGTGTTCTTACTGACATTCGCCTCTGGAAACGAAGGAATCTGGACGGAGGATATGGCCCATAACAAGAAGTAATAACTGGAAGTATTAAAAAAATGAGGATTTCTTTTGTGATAAAATAAGCCCCATAAAGTGCATTCCCGTTTGAAGTCGAATAGATCTTTACCCTTGAAACCGGCACGTTGTTGCAAATCGCTATTTCAAAAGGGATGAAGGCGACAATATAATGTCCATCGTATCATTTTAGACACAATTTAAATTTAGAAAAGATACATTTCAGGACCATTTCACCACCCAAAAGTCTAATCCCGCCTGACACACCTGTGTACTCTCCGTTAGGTGGTTAGGGTTAGGAATTAGGGTTAGGGTCACCATTTCTGTAATGATGAACAGACATATTGGGGTAAATCCAGACCTACGGGCTATTTACGTTAGAAAGCGTATTGTTACACTAGCGTCATTTCTATGCACTCCCCTAGGTTGTACGTACTTTGGCTGTTTTATGCTACCCAAACCCTACCTTAAATTTTCCTCGTGTAAGTACTGACGTACGTAATGGATTTATTCACGTGACGGCCAAACCCGGCCCATACTGTCCAAAGCGTAATTACGGGTGTTGTATTCATGCCACCGCCCCTTTGTTCGTATTTATGCTGATGGTATGTATGTTAGGAGTTACGTGGCGTAACATCTGCCGCACGCATGCGCAGTAATTACAAATAGCCGATTTGACATCATCGGTTAGCATAAATACGCTAGCGTACTTAGCTCAGGATTTGGCCCACTGGCATTAAAATATCCGATTAGACCGGAGTCGCGGTAATGCTTCAGCGTGTTTATTGTTGGAATTTATATCAAACCCGCGAACCATATTCTTGAAACCTCTCTTACTGGTTTTTATTGTTCTTCCCTTATTAAGCACCGCAAAGAAATCGGTTAAATAAGCAAATAACAAACAGAGGTATTAGAGCCGTGTGGTTTGACGGTCGATCATATGCTTCCTGACAGATAACCGTGCGGTAGTTGAATGAAGACAGCGGCAAGAAACGATTGAAGATTTCTGTACCAACAGATAAGTCTTTTATCCTAACCTTCGGTTTCCTGCAGCCTGACCCTAACCTTCCCTTTTTTGCGGTTGCAGTCCCCGCTACGATTGGCTGCTTTTAGAAATAGAGACAGATGAAAGTTCCTTTTTGGCTGTCTCTATTTCAAATAGGCAGCTTTTTAGAATTTTTTTATTAATTGGGGAGTGTGCCGATCAGCATACCCACCCATTTATTTTCACAGGACCCGCCGCAGAGCCACAGACAGTTCCGTTGGGTTAGGCTCTTAGGAAGGGATGGTTAGGGCCATAGAAGGGGAGGGTTAGGGTCAGGCTGCTGGGAAGGGAGGGTTAGGGCCAGAGAATGGGAGGGTTAGGGTCAGGCTGCGGAGAAGGGAGGGTTAGGGTAATGGAAGGGGAGGGTTAGGGTTAGAATTGGGGTTAGTTTAGCCACTCACCTTTCAGAGCGCCATGTTTGGTGCTCCGGGGATCGATTGCTACGCCTCATTGAGCCATATTTCAATAGGGCCGTTCTCTCTCAGCCTGGCTGGGAGAGAACGGCCCTATTGAAATATGGCTGTTCTTATTGGAGACCCACACCCCTTTCTTGAGCCCTAATCCTCCATGTCCTGCAGATTAACCCTAACCTTAACCCTCCTCAGCCGGTCGCTGTTGGGAATGGATAGAATAGGTCCCCGTTCCCAATAGCCATTTTCTATTTGCAGCGAATTTTCACTATTCAGTTGGCGGCTGTATCCCTGTCACAATAGAGACAGCTGGGCCTTCAAAGGAATCCCTAGTGGTGAAACCAAGAAAGCAGTGTTTAATATCTGACAATTTGCACTGATAGAGAGTCTTCAATATCTGCTGTTATTTATATTTATCTCTCCACCGTGTCTCCATTTCTATACTCAGATGACTACATCTATTTCAAGAGGACAGAAACTTCTAGAGGACACGAAGCATTAATCTCAGGGCGATACTGCTCATCAATGGCCATTGCTCGAGGGTTTTCTAATTACAAAGCCCTTCCATTGCTAAGAGCATAAAATAATCATAAATTCAATTGGCTGTTTCTTGAGCACCAGATCTCAGCCATAATAGCGTATTCTGTATTTTACTGACAACGTTCCCATCCAATTTAAATACTTTAATTAGTTATGATATGGGACTCCATGCTGCCTCGAATGATATCCAACTCAGGGCTGTCTCCTTCATGCTTAGTCAGCTATGCGTGTTTAAATTAGCAATTCCACTTAGCCTGTGGAAAATGGTAAACAAAACACAAGGCATATTGCTTCTTGATTAAAGAGGAAATTTAGCTATATAAGTTTTGTTTGAGAATAAAAAGAAATAAGCTATCTATAAACCGTTTTATACGGAGATTTAATATGACAGTCTTACCAGATGGATAGGAGCGAAACCCCACTGCTAGGACCTAGCAAATTGTAAGTCCTTGTTGCTCTCAGGTTTTATAAATCACATCTATAAACTGCCCGTATAACCTTCAGAACTGCATTCTCTTACATGATCAACACATTCATTCCCTGAAACATCCTGTGCTGCCCTAAACATTCTAATAATCTGTTTGGCTATTAATAAAGCGGTTGCAATCCCCGGTTAGAAAGTCTGATTTCCGAAATAGGGACACCCGGAAGTTCTTTTTTGGATGTCCCCATTTCGAATATCCCTTTAGTTTAGAAAAAAAAATTCAGAAACGACACTACTGCAGGACCCGGACCACGGCAAAGGTGATTAACCTCTCCAGGGCTAGGGTCAGGCTGCAGAGAAGGGAGGGTTAGGGTCAGGCTGCAGGGGAGAGAGGGCTAGGGTAAGGCTGCAGGGGAGGGAGGGCTAGGGTAAGGCTGCGGGAGATGGTGGGTTACGGTCAGGCTGCAGGGAAGGGAGGGTTAGGGTCAGGCTGTGGGGAAGGGAGGGTTAGGGTAATGGAGGGGAGGGTTAGGGTTAGAATTAGGGAAACACTTGGTGTAGTTTTTGCCTTACCTTTCAGAGCACCGAAAGTTTGGTGCTCCGTGGATCAATTGCTGTGTCTCATCGAGGCATTTGCAATCGAAATCCCAGCTCAAAACTGGCTGGGAGAAAACAGCCCTATCAAAATAGGGCTGTTCTTTCCGGGGACCCACACCCCTTAAAAAAAGAGAGAAAAAAAAAGAAAAGTAGAATAGTTGCCCGTAGCAACAAGGTTCTAACTATTATTTTCTTGAACACTAAAGAAATGAGAACTGAAATCTGACTGATTGCTGTTGATTTCTCCTTTATAGATCATTCTGTCTCTTTGACCCAAACTAAATACAAACTTTAAAAGTGTACCATTTAATGAACTATCAATGAAATCATTGAACTTGTGTAAATTACTTGTTCAATGGATGAACTTCATGGTGATGTTGTAAAAAGAGAGAGGTGTGAATTACAATAGACATGTAGCTTAAATAAATGAAATTTCATCAACTTATAAAACATTTTTATAGTTAGTTTTAATTAACAACAAAGTTGTATGGATATCTTCAAGCAATGGGGAGCTGACTGCAAGCAGTATTAACCTCTGTATAAAGTGTGACAATAGCGGATTCCTTTTATCTTTTTATACACACTTCCACTATCACATTTACACAATATATGTTCAGCAGATTGGGTAAGTATTGTATTGCAATATATAAAATACACAGACTGGAATACATTAGGCACTGTGTGGTTGTTATTTCTGAGACTTGCAGTACTTTCCTATGCTCTACGTCTATTGAAAACAGTAGAGGCATCATGTGAATTATTGACACCATCATTACCAATAATATTCTTGATTACATATGGAGTCCACACTGCACAGTGACTGACATTGCTAGTCCACTGTTTCATCATCATCAGCATATAGCACTTTAGCCAGCATTTTACTAGTAACACCTGACGGAACTATTGTTCCATCCGTCGCGAGTCCCTGCTTCGATGGAACACATTGCGAAAGAGGGACAGCAGAAAGGGGTCTCTTTCCAAACTTAATTTTCATGTAATAATGCTAATTTTCATATGAAAATGGGCATTATCACATGAAAATGAAGGTTTAAATATTTACAAACCATGGATCGCCATGGAAAACAGCAGTTTCCATGGCGATCCATGTAAACATCAGGGCTCTCCACTTCCCTATCTATCTTCTAAATACAATATGTTTTTCATGGAGCACGATACAATATTTACCTGTTGGGGCCACAATCTATGTTTGGAGGTAGTGGGCTGTATTCAGAGATGCGTTTTTTCTAAAGTACGCAAATATATCCACACACGTAGCATGCCGACACCCACCAACACCCAGGACACTCCCCTCTCCCAGCCGTGCAATCGTACACTTACACCTCCATAGACCACTCTGTTCTTTACGTGTGTACTTACGTGCTAACATGTCTTCCGTGCGTGCGATTCTTTATAACTGCGCCCTCATGTGTTCATTTAAATGCCCCCCCCCACCTATTTTCATGTCAATTTTCACGTCTGTATTTAAACCCCGCCCCTCCGTACGTATGTCACCAAGTGCGATTCACATGTCCGTGCCTAAAGCACTTCAGCGTAACTTACGTAAATGGAGTTTCTACGCATGCGCAGTTAAAACGTACCTAAAAATATGAACGCAGCTCCACGTGAAAACGGATCTGTGAATACGGCCCAGTAAATGTATTTTTATGTAATGTTTTTATGGTGTTTGATACTTTATGAATGACCCTCCCCTGTGCTCTTCCACCACATACTGATTACTTGACAACCACTGTGCATCACGACTAAGCGGACAGTGACCCCAGATAAATTGAAGTCACTTCATCGAGTTCCCCTTCTGCCCGGAGAGAGTCATTCAGTGTCGTTTAGCAATCATGGCAGATCTGTGCACAGAGCAGGAGACATTTGCTTACAATGTTATTTAGTGTATTTATTTTTTTATTAAGCCTATGTCAAACTAGGAATAGCTACTTTTTAAGGAACAAAAACTAAAATAATGAAAGAAAGATCTCATTTTGAAAAACCTATTATAATATAGCAAGACAATAGTTGTATTGCAATGAATTAACTATTGCAAAAACCAAAAAATATTGAGTAAGAAAAAAAAAAGACACCTGAATCATTTGGGAGACGGTAAGTAATGTAGTTTGTGAATATCCTTTAGTGGGAACTAGATGTTATAAAGTAACACAATAGGTACCGACAGCCGATGCGCAAATCTACTGTACAAACCACGTGCCCCCCATAGCACTAGTTTACATACAAATGGATGTATACAGCATTGGCGGCAAGCTGTAATGCAGCCTCCTACACAAGTTTGCATGTTTAAAGGTAGAATACAACACTGGCTTTGCAGATCCTCCAGACAAAGATTCTCTATCGCAGTAGAGACTCTAAACTCTATTTCACAATATATAATAAAATATAAAATATATAAAAAATATAATGGCCACAATGTAGAAATCTAGAAATGTAGAACCCATAAATTCCCGCTGCTATAAGGTACTTAGGCATGTGTAAATTTACATGTCATACAGCAGCCCAGAATACACTAAACACTTTACATAATAATATGCAATTACCAGCACACCTAAGAGGCAGCCTCATGTAACTGCATATTAATCCTGTGAGAGCCAGTCTATGAGGAGGAGGCGGCACACAGCAATGGAGAAGGGGCATTGTTAGAGAATGGTGCTGTGTATGAGGTTTCATCTTTCCCCAAACAAATATGGTAAAACAAATGATATTTGTAGTGATATTGGGTCGTATGTAGACTACCGTTCGTATAACATATATGTCGGAGTTTAGCGTTTTTTCCTACTGCGCATGCGTAGTACATTTTTTCGTTATCTACGTATCTTTTCCTTTACGTAGACTGCGTAAATGCGGTGTTTCAGACCGCATTCACGCAATCTACGTAAAGAAAAGATAAATGGAGGCTCATAAATCATGTAAGCGCTTCCGTTATAATTTGAATGCACTAAAACAATACAAAAATGACTATTAAAATATATGCACAAATTCTTTTTTCATAATATTTAACACTCGCTCAATAGTCCTGCAGCGATTTAATAACTTTAACACTGCGTTATAGTTAGCAAATTCTTTTTAGTTAAATACCAAAGAGGTTGTGGAGTGTAGTCCCCCGGTCTCAGGCTGGTGCAAACGCTTTCACATAAATGGTGGTTTCTTTACTTCTATGATTGGCTCTGGATCAGGTGACCTGCTTGGCCACGCCCTTACTGTACTGTGCTCTGACTATGCGCCTTCAGAATGCAAACAGTCATGCAGCGAGTTGCATTTAGGCCTGCATCCCATGTAATGGTGTGCGCTACATTGCTGAGCATGCGCAGTGGAAAAGGAACACTAAGATACGCTACAATCAGCTCAGCATCATGCCCTATGTATCTATGTCTTAGAGCTTTTATGTAATGGCGTTATATAGTCACATGACTTCTTTGTAGGAAGGAGCCCCAGAATATAAGGCTTTGAATAACACAATTCATGCACATCACAAACCTTTGTTATATCGCGACACTTCCTCCCAGAAAGCCTTGAAGAGCTCTGTGAGGTGTCGCTCCTTCTGTCTCGCGGTTATTTTCTTCTTTATGGTCAACTGCTCCAAGGTCTTGGAAACGGCGTTCAGCCTGCATTCACTTTCCTCCTGTATCTGGTATTTCAGAGTATCCACCACCTTCGCCATGTGCTCCCAGCGGATCATCTTTTCTTGCATTTCCTTTATAATATAAAAGGTTATTGTGACATTTTTAGACTAAGCGATCAAATAAAAACTATCTCAGAACCCCAAAAACGCTGCTTAGTGGAGAGCCTTGTGTATAACAGGTCCACAAGTGTTAAGAGATGGCAAGGGGGAAATTCATCAGAAGACATAGGGGCGGATCCAGAGATGAGGGTAACCGCAAAAATAGGAGCAAATCTGAACCTTCACAAAACCATGTTGACCTGCATGTTGAAGCAAATGTAAACATGTGCAAACAATGGACCTGATTCAGACTTAAGAAGGAGCTTGAAATTAAGAAAGGAAAGTTACTCCTCACTGAGTACATACATACATAGAACCCAGACATGAAAACGCCACACGCGGCTTTGTTTACCCGTGCAGCATGTAACCATCACAGGTGAACATGAGGCAGAGCTGAGGGAATGAATTGACAAACACACTCCTACGGATATAAAAACCTGTTTATATGGGACTGTGGGAAGTACTTGTGAAACATACATGAAGACATCGTACTGGATCCGATTCCTGTCTGATTGGCTCTCGAAGTGTTACATTCATAGGGATCCATATTTGCAGACTTTTAATCAGGCTTCTATGCCCAAAGCCTTTGTGACAGCCTCCAGGACGACCCACCCTGTGTCCAGCATATACGCATGGTGATTATAGCGCTGGTATCTCAATTAGGGCTAGATTTACTAAGCTGAGGGAAAGGAGAAGCAGAGATGTTGCCCATAGCAACCAATCAGATTCTAGTTGACATTTTCTAGCATGTAATAGGAAAGTGAGAGCTAGAATCTGATTGGTTGCTATGGGCAACATCTCCACTCTTCCATTCTTGCAGCTTTAGTAAATTTAGCCCTTAATATCTTAAAAGTAGGTAAGTATAACAATGTATATAAATTTCAACAAACAAGTCACCAATTATTCAAACATCAAGTTTCAGGTATACTCTTGTTAATCTCCAATTACTATATCACTTCTTATATGATTAAATAAACTTTTTATACCATACCTGTGCTTACCGGTTTATTTAATCATGTAAGAAGTGATTTTAATCATATAAGAAGTGATATAGTAATTGGAGATTAACAAGAGTATACCTGAAACTTGATGTTTGAATAATTGGTGACTTGTTTGTTGAAATTTATATCCGTTTATTTTGCATTAAACATAAGGGAGGGTGCAGGGGATGGGTGACCCGTTCATGTTAGGGTACAGTTCCCTCCTCGTGCATATGGAACTTAGGATATTACTTTCAGATCTCCGCTGCGGAGGTGTCACGCTGGCAGCAACAGCACAAATAAGGATCTGGCCCATAGCCTGGTAAACGGCCTTGCGACTTGTTTGCTTTTCCTTGTGTCTTTGTAAGGGAACGCATTTATTTTGGAGTTAAGACACGTCCCTTACATGTGTAGCATCGTGTGCTGGAAGAAAAGGTGAATTACCATTGCAAGAACCTCCTGGGAATCACTCAGGATGTTTTCCACAACGATCATCTTACAAATCAGGTTCATCATTAGTCTTCCAACGTCATCGTGGGAACATTTGGTGCGGTCGTGAAGAACCTGATGGACGTTCTCAACCTGCTTCCAGAATCCCTCTAACTGCGAAAACAAGACAGCAAGGTAACAGCAGAGACGCCGCAGATATAGACCATGCCTTATCCTAGGACACGCCATCAAAATCATCTTCATTAAAAGCTCTGACCAACCAACTAGAGGAATGATAAAAACACTGCAGCCAATGACAAAAACAGCAGCTTTCGAATATCCATTTCAGACTTATTAATAACGTGTCATGATGTATGTAGAATACCTGGGCCTGAGAAACCCCACAGAAATAGGAACACCAACATCAATGATGGCAGAGAATTATGGGTACATATAATGCAACACAGATAGGGACTAACCTACAGGAGGTGCCATGACGCTGGGCAGGGAGCTTAACCCAATACAGCTATATGGTGACCTAAACCTCCTTTATGTATGTGCGGGGTTTTAGGTGTGTATATTTAGTGAGGGATATACTGCGCATGCGTAGTAACTTATAGACGCTATCTACGTTGTACTTCGGAACGGGACTGCTGTGAACCACCATTACGAAGCTAGGACCTGATTCAGACTTAAGAAGGGATGTGCCGGGAAAAATGAAGTATGAAGATTAGAAGATTGGGTGGAGGGAGGCATTTACATGAGCAAATCTAGGGGCAGATACGCAGTAAATAGCGGCCCTACGCACACAACTAAGAACCTAAAGTTAAGGTAGCCCTATGGCATTCGTAAGTCGCTTAAAACCGAGGGCACGCTGAGGGAGTTGCCTTGCTACTAGTTGCGTATATTTAAGAACCTAGGGCCATCCTACGTTTACCTAAATTGTATACTGCGCATGCGTAGTAATTTTTGAACGTAATCTACATATCTTTCCAGTTCGTAGATTGCGTATATGCGGTCATAAAGACCGCATTGTATCATTTAAATGGTCCCTGCAGCCCACCTTGTAGAGACTAGGTAAGCGGAGGGGATAGGCCAACCTGTCGTCCGAATTGCATTCTGTATGGCGGTAGATCTGCAGTGTAACACTGGCGCGCGCATACGTAAATATTACAGTTAGGCTTAATTATGCAAGCGGCTTGTGTAAGTAAAACTGCTGTTACTGGTTTATGGCAGTGTTGCTGGGGCATTTTTCTTCCTGTGTTTCGGTGGCTAGCAGATTACCCCCTGCCTTTCATGCACCTGTTTGCATTAACCTATAAACTGATCTGAGCAACTTCCATTTTGTGTGTATACAGCTTGCGCAAGAGTCGGGTGGGGATCTGGTCCTTACTTTTATTTGGTGCTTGGTATGGAGTGCCAGACCTGTTTTCGTTCTTTAAAATGTTTTTTAGACAATTGCTTGTTTAGACAAACAGCTACATGTTTTTATTACATTTTTAAGCTTGTTATGCATAAAGAAAATGGATTTGGTATAGTAGTTGTATTTTAGTTTTGGTTACTCTTGTTTTATGTAAAAGAGCCACAGCTCAGGAATTTCTATGTTCATGGGTTTGGATCGCCAAACAAATGGTTTGAAGGAATCAACAAGTGAAGGCCCCTATGCAGACACCTATGGGAGCACAACACTGAGGTCATGAGATCGATCCCCAGAGAAGTCCTTATCTGTGTGGAGTTTGCATGTTTTTCCTGTTTGTGGGTTTCCTTCGGGTGCTCCGGTTTTCTCCCACAATACCCAAAAAACTGTAGTAGGTTAATTGGCTACTGAATAAAATCAACCCTAGTCTGTGTTTATGGGCCTGATCCAGACCTACGCTGATGCGCTGTGCTTACTAAAGCACAGCGTATCGGCGTTCACTTTCCCCGACACTCCCTCTGTGCGGGCGTATGGCCCCTTCCTTACGCCGGCCAAAGGATACCCTAACTTCAGCTGGCGTAAGCAAGAGATTGGCTACTAAATCAACCCTAGTCTGTGTTTATGGGCCTGATCCAGACCTACGCTGATGCGCTGTGCTTACTAAAGCACAGCGTATCGGCGTTCACTTTCCCCGACACTCCCTCTGTGCGGGCGTATGGCCCCTTCCTTTCCTTAC